>JAPYZR010016577.1:0-10256 GCA_030522945.1 Trichopria nigra
AACGGTTTATTTTAAGCCCACGGAGGCGCAAAAGTGGCATTTTACGGTCGCAAATCGAGGCGTAAAATGAGCATTTTACGCCTCCGTAGTCAAAAAATATTTTTAATTTATTTAAAAGTGTGAGTAAAATAAGTTCTACTTCGGAACTGTTTAGAACTCATCCCTGAAGATCTGTAACCTATTCGCACCAAGAAAAATGTAAATTAAAAATGATTGCAAAGTTTTTTCAAAATTGAAAATAATTCTACATAACATATATCATATACAGGGTGTCCCATTTTAATCCCCCCCCCCCCCACACCCGAAATATTTTCAAAAGTAAATGTTTTCGAGGAAAATGTTTCAAACAAAACTTTAAGGATTTTTCCCTGGCTATTTAATGGTACCGTTGTATTTGACCCTGAACATGACCTTGAAGGTTATTTCATGGTCAAGTTTATTTTTTTAAACGGGAACCACTATTTTTGACGCCGGATACGGAAATATCACCGCATATTTATGCGATATTTTCAACAAGGTCATGGCAAGGTCGAATGAAGGTAAAATTTGCGAAAATTGTCAAATTAAGGATGTTAGCTCGGAGGTGGGAATCAGCGAAATTTTTTGGAAGAAAGATGTCAAGGATGGAGATGAGACCAACATTCTGGTACCGCAGCCACCTTGATATTGGACTAGATTTTAAAGGTTATTCAACAATTTTCGCAAATTTCACCTTCATTCGACCTTGCCATGACCTTGTTGAAAATCGTTTTGAACGTAAAATTTTCCGCTCTTTCCGTATCCGGTGTCAAACATAGTTGTTCCCATTTAAAAAAATAAACTTGACCTTGAAATAACCTTCAAGGTCAAATACAATGGTACCATTAAAAAGCCAGGGAAAAATCCTTAAACTTTTGTTTGAAACATTTTCCTCTAAAACATTTTGTTAGGACGTTTTGTTCATGAGATAATTGGAAAAAAGTGAATGAAAAAAAGTAAAAAAAGTCGAAGTTAGGCGAAAAAACGGAAATTTGCGTGAATCACTAGGTAGATATGTATCCCAAAATCTGATAGGTTCATTCTGTTGCTCCGGCATATCCAAAAAGAGGTTACAGAAGATATTCTGTTTCACATGTTCTGTTTATTCGTTCCTGAGACACACGTACGTACGTGTATACGTATTTTTTTACACAGTAATAACAAAAAAATACCTTCATGTTGTCCACGAATAGACGAAGAGAATGAGTGGTCAATTTTAGAAATCGGTCGAATAGATTTCCTCCAAAAAATTCCCAAAATCATGTTCGTTGACGAATTCAATACTTCGCCCGCCTTGCGCCAGGCGAAGTAATAATTTTTAAAATAAAAATACATTTTTTAAGTAAAAAATTGTTTTTCTTTTAATTTTGGATATGATGCTACGACCATTACATCACGCACCCTTAATGTAATCGATACGCGACAATTAAATTTGATGAAAAGCTCCACCGACCTTTATTTACGTTGCTCTGACAACGTGCGCAGATCCCAAGATTGCGTATATTATAACCTGAAAAGGGATTCTATATAATTGCTAAGAAAAGTAAAAATTAAAACAATATATACCATGTTTGGGTCGAAAAGTCGAAATGATAATGATGACAAAACATCAAACGAACCAGGCATTATTAGCGAAGAATTGATCAACCGGATGGTATTGGAGCAACGCAAAATTCCAAAGGGAATACAAGACAAAAACCTACCAATTAAATTTGACGAAGTAGAGGAGATTCGAATCGAATTCTGCAGTGAGTACAAAGGAAATGCAACGGAAATGAGCTAATAAAATAAAAATAAATATACAATATAACTTTAATGTTTTTGTAGTTTCTTTTCTGACTTATTTTGTATTGGAATAATGTAATATAATTCTATATAGGTATTAAAGAATATATAATAGTTCACGACTATGCATATTATGATATTTTTTATTAAATGTTACTTTTCAAAAGAACAGTACGTTTTGAATTTGACTTAATTATGCGTGTGTTTGTAAATGCTTGATAAAACTAAATTCATTTATTTCAAAAAAACAATCGGTCAGAATTGGATTTTGAATAAAAATTCCTCGGCATCAATCAATTAGAATGAGAAATAATGTCTTCAAATTCCAAGGCCTGTTACTCCAATATAATAATGAATTGTTAATTGGAAATTATTCTTTTTATACTATATTCAAATATTCGACCGGTTATTATTTAATTCGCTTTGATTGGATCGTGTAATTTGCAATTTAAAATTTTCAAATCATAACTTGTCTGCAGCAGTGGAATATAAATTAAATTTTTGTTTATCGAATCAATTTAATCTTTTAGCGCCGAAATTTGCTGAATTCGCATGCGGAATTCAACAAAATTCAAAATGGCGAAAATGTAATAAGTTATTATTTTATACGATTTAAAACGTTGAACGTACACAAACTTGCAACATTTAAAAAGTAAGAAAATCTGCGTTTTCGAATAATTTTTTGCGTTCAAAAATATGGACCCATATTTTTTAAATAAACCTATCGGAAACACGATCCTGATAGCTTAGAATAAGATATTTAGAAAGCATTATCATAATGAAAATTACAATTGAATACAAAAGTTTACCTAAAAAATGCAGGCCATTTAGATTTTTTAGGAAAAATAGCATACAGGGTGTCTCATTTTAATCGCCCAACCGGAATTTTGCGAAATCTAAGCCAGATAGAAAAAAATGATCCAGACAAAAGTTAAAGGGGTTGGAGGAGGTCATCCATTGGTACCAATGAGCTTGACCTTGAACTCGATTGTCAAGGTAATTGCAAGGTCAAAGTGATTTTTTTTAATGGGAACCTCTACTTTTGATCTCCGATTTGAAAAGAGCTGATAATTTTACGTACAAAACGATATTTTCAGCAAGATCATAGCAAAGTCTAACCAAGGTGAAATTCGTGAAAATTGTTGAATAACCTTTAAAATCGAGCTCAATATCAAGGTGATTGGTACCAGAAGGTGGCTGCCTCCATCCCTGACATTTTTCTTCTTTTATTTTGCTGTTTCCAACCTCTATGCCAAGCTAATATCCATAATTTAACAATTTTCACAAATTTACCCTTCATTCGATATTGTCATGTTGCATTCGACATGTTGAAAATATCGTTTTGAACGTAAAATTTCCCGCTCTTTTCAAATCCGGGGTAAAAAGTAGGCATTCACATTTAAAAAAATCACTTTGACCTTGAAATAACCTTGAGAATCGAGTTCAAGGTCAAGCTCCTTGGTGCCACTGGATGACCCTCTCCAACCCTTTTAACTTTTGTCTAGATAATTTTACTCTATTTGACTTTGATTCCGCAAAATTCCGATGGGGCAATTAAAATGAGACACCGCTGTACTTTGAAATTACCATTACAATGAATTCCGTGTGCAAATTCTGCACATTTCGCCGTTATAAAGGGTTGAATTGACTTTCATCGTGTGTTGAGTAATTTATAGTTTACTATTTTGTTTTTTCTCATTAGATATTTTAAACATCGAACACCTCTGGCCATTAAAGAATCTCGTCAAGCTGAAATTATCTAGCAACATGATTCAAAAAATTCAGAATTTAGAAACCTTAGTTAATTTGAGGGAACTCGACCTTTCTTTCAACTATATTGAAGTCATGGAGAATGTAGAAACTCTCGTAAATGTAGAAGTATTAACACTTTTTCATAATAAAATCAAAGTTATTGAAGGGCTTGACACGATGAAGAAATTAAAAGTTTTTAGCATTGGGGATAATAAAATTACAACATTAGACCATGTAAGTATATTTATTTTCAGTATTCTTAAAAAAAAAAAGAGTTAAATTATACCGGAAATGAGTTAATCATTCTAAAATTCGAAAATATGTTGGAATGAATAAAAGTGCATATCATTTGCACTTTTCACGTTACTTCTAGATTATGTGTTAATTTTTCAGATATTAAAAAAGGAATTATTAGTATAATGCTATCACTAAATTTTCATTAAAAAATTCGAAAATTGATGCATTTTCAGCATAAATTGTACGTATAAATTGAAAAAAAAAATCTTAAAAATATTGTAATTGCATACACCCATAGTACCGGACAATTACACGTTCATTTAAGCTATTGTGAATCTACTTAAGATTATATATACTAAATTTAAGGAATTCGAATTACGAGTGAATCCAATGAGGTCGAGTTAACCATACTTATAATCCCGATTGAAATGGTTTATGTGGGATTAAGGTGCATAGAATTTCTATTTGATTTTTGCGCATTTACAAATATTTTAAGTATACCTTATTTTTAAAAATGCAGCATTTCTATTACAAACTTTGTTACAAATACACGTAAATACACGCTGTACAAATTAACACCTTAATATTTTTAAATTTACCTTCTGACCTTCTGGGAACGAATTTTGATCAATTCGAATTGAAAAATAAAAACCTGATGGATTTTCGTTTATTGGGTCTATACAACTACCATAATTGTACATTATTAAGATATATTAAAAAAATGATGGTGTGCATAAAAATCAATAATAATAATAACAATTTTAAAAGTAATTAACCGAAAAATATCAAACTTACTTGCAGATCCTGTATCTGCGCAATTTTAAATCTTTGCGTTCGTTGAATATGAGTGGAAACCCATGTATGCAGGTAGATGGATATGTTAAGAAGGTAATAGCTTTGGTGCCCCAATTAATATACTTCGGGTACAGGTTGATACTGGGATGTGAACACAGAGCTGCACAGGAATTGCATTCGTAAGTAAAATAATATTGTACCACCAAAATACTGTCTTAAATGACGTTCGAAAGTACGATTTATACAAAATTGAAAACTGAAAATGAGACAAAAAAAATAGGTATGTATTCCTTTTTCAGTTTTTTGTATCACTTCGTTTATATAAATAATTGTTCTTTTTTTTTTTTTTTTTTTTTTTTGTCAAATTTGTATCTTTTGACTTTACAATTTTTCATTTATCATTAATTATATTCATACATGCATGAGTTCCTTTATCTGTATAAACAGTCGCTAACGATCTTGGAGTTGATAAGACGACATATAAATGAATAAAAAAAATTGTATTTCGAATATATTTATTCAACAAGAATTGACGTTTGTCCAGATCCTTTCAATGTACAGTTCGTCGACTGTTCCGTGACATTACAGTGTCATGTGTCTATGAACGATTAACGAAAATTTCTAAAAGAGTTGTATGTATGATCTTTATTGTACATACGACCATCTTGCACTTTTTTAAACATTTCAAATAAAATGTAATTTTATCTCGGGCAAAGGGCGCCACTTACGATTCTTGTGCCCGCAATATGGAAGTACGATTTCTCCGCGAATACTATGAATCACTTATTATATTTAGTGAAGTAGTCAAAAATATACATGATAAACCCTCAGAATTTATTAACTAAAAATGATATAATATATAGTTATAAAAAAATAAAAAAAAAAAATAAAAAGTTAGAATAGATAAAAACTTACATAAAATCGTCGGTAATCGCAGTACAGGATTGATGTTGTTATTATATTATACACTAAATTTGACTTAATCTAATAAGGAGTCAGCCCTTATTTAAATACCCAATCAAAATAGTTCAATAATATTTGTTAGTATGGATAATTAGAATGAACCGTACTATAAATATTGAAATCACATTTATTAAATGGCCAATACAGTTCGTTTGTGTTTAGATCCACTTAGGGGTCTTTCTTTCCCAACGTTTCGATCCTTATGTGGATATAACAAAATACAATTTAAAAAAAAAAACCAACAACGATAAATGTAGTCTAAACAGTAGTTTTTGATTACACTTGCCGAGTCGACACGATGACAATGTATACTGACATTTAAATTACAAATTGTTGATATATATATACAGTTAAGCAGATATAAACAAAAACACCGAATGTACATGTGTTTATATATAGGTATTTAAATACCATTCAAAACTTGTATTTTACTCTACTGAAACAATTTATAAATTAATTAAAATATTGTAGTTAGTACTTAATTTTTCCGTATCAGTTCTGAAGTTAATACTATTATTATGTTTTTTAATATATAACATCTCTTTAATGTTTCTTTTCTTTCTATGTTTTTCAAAATCTAATATTTATAGTATTTGTGTTTATATGAAATAATGGCTTCGTATTCTACCGCGGTAAAGTCGATTGATCGAATCTAATATTTCCTTCGGTTTTTTAATAAAGAAATTTACATTTTCTCTTCTTTTAACAAAATTTCTGCCAGTTTGAAATAAGATAAAGATTTAAATGTTTTTCTAGTCAAAATTATGAGAGGTGTTCATACTATGTAAGTCCCGTATATTTTTTGACGTTCTTGTAGTATGAGTATTAGAAAATATTACAAATGATACGTGTATTATACTAAATGCGTTTGGATTGAAGTTGGAGACAAAAAAAATAGCAAATCTATTATAGAAATTAGTCATTAATAATCGTTATTCATAAAATTCGTTAGCCTTGTCCGGTAGTCCCGATCACTTAATAAATGTATATGTGGAAAAAATTCACAAATAACCTAGGAGGTTCGCCCCTGCGGCCTTCGGCCGCCAACTATGCCACAGTTACATTCATAGTATAAAAAAAATGTGGCTTCGTATTTCCAAATTAGTAAAGTTTTCGGTAATATACTATAAAAATATTAAAGAATTATCCAAAATCTATATGTACATATCTAGAAATAACAAATGGTCGGACTCTCCCCTACATTACAGTCAACTTTCCGTTACTCTTAAACTGCCATTACTCTTGAACTGTAATGTAAGAGTGATTTGAACTCGTTTAATTTTATTTTATACATACTTCCTCGTAATCTCCGATTTTTATTAAGGAAAAACAGATGGAATTTATACTTTTGTCGACTTCCTGCCGTAAAATTTTTTTAAATCTGAAAAAAAAAATCATTGAAATCATAATATATTGGTAAGATATAGGTAATATAGAACATAGTAGATACTTATTTGAACCAAATTTTTATTTCATTCCTCGATAATAATAACAATTCTATTTATTTTATATAGCATAATAATGATAATAGTCATACAAGTAATTACTATAAATATAAATATATTAATATGTAATAGTGCAACGATAGAGAGTCTACTGGAAAAAGAATCTAATGAAGAAAAGCAACGGCTTGTCGACAAAGCCGTCGAAGACCTACATGCTTTACATTTTGATTCTTATGTTGAATTCCTGGATAGCGATGACCTTTTTCAACAAATGTACAAGAACGACCGTGGTACGTAAGATACGTTGTTAAACTGACATTCCCTATCACAGATTTATAGTTCTATTAGATTTTGTCAGTTTTGGCCTCGTAATTCTTATAAAAATGAATTGAAATGATAAAATCAAATGCTGCAGAGGGAAATCTTTTATTGAGTATCAACAAAGATACGCAAGCGGCATACGAGGAATTCGGAAGACGTTTTACAGCCCTATGCCTCGAGTTGCATAAGCGAGGCTTGGAAGAACACCTTAAAAGAAAGACAGAGATCCAGCTTTTTGACAAGGTGGTGAATAAAGCAAAGGAAGTGGGGGTGAAGGAGGCTCGAGAGTGAGTTTTGCCAATTGTACAAAATTTCCGCACAATTTGTGTAAAATAATATGATAATGGTAATAATAAACTAATAACAAAATTTATACGTACAGAGCAATGGATAAACTGGTCGAAAAGAAAAGTGGTCTAGCTGCCGAACTTTCGAAATTCATGAAAAATTTGAGAGAAAGCAATGACGTTACTGTAGGAGAAGAAACAAGCCTATTTAGCGAACTTGAGCGAGAAGATAGAGTTACGAAAACTATTCACCGTTTAGAAGAAGAATACAACGATCAAGTGTCGAAAACGTGGACAAGTCTTATGCACCGCGAGACTGTTTTACATGAACAGCTACAAGTAAGATTTATGTATAGGAAGAGTTTTTATTTTCATTAATAAACACATACACACCGTTTCAGGAAGCGTATCAAGCATTCGAGGTAATTATGACAGATATGATAGGCGTGTTCTTCGAGGCGACGCAAAATTACTTCACCCAGCTAAGAAATATCGAATCAGAATACGTGGAAACTCTAGAAGAATTAGTAAACATTTATTTAAATAATTTGGGCGAGGATGGGAAAATACCAAAACATTTGGTTGAAGTGATCGGCGACAAAGGTGCTCTCGTGGGCAGTTTGGCGGGATCGCACGACGTTCACACCCAGGTAATTAAAATATCTAACAATGTTTTTTTTTCACTCTCATGATCATGACGATGACATCGAACTGAATTAAATAAAGGTCATCGATCAGCGACAAGACACTTTGACCAGTCGAATGAAAAATTGGCTGGAAAACTTCATTGAAAGCCGAAGAGCGTGAGTATTCATTGATTCCCTTTGCGTAAATTTTTTTTTATAATTTTTTTTTTTTTTTTTTAGCCTAGAAAAGAACAGAAACGAGCAGCACATTCTCGAGATTTCACACTTTCTGGACTTCCAACGCGAGGATTTCAAATCTACAATACTTCTTCCACAGCACGTTGACACTGGCAGCATAACGTCAGCGACCTAAAACTACGCTAACCTAGTAAGCGAAGAAATCATTTCTTCTATATCGCAATTTATTCCCGAAGCTCAAGATATCAATTCACGTATACATATATCGGTTTGGATTTTTCATAATATATAAAATTGACTGATATTTGTAGCTTCTGGAACGTATGACAATAAACATTTTTTCGTTTTCCAGGAATCTACTTATATTCGTTTATCATAATTTATTTATTCAATGGTAAAAAATCGTCTTACTGTAATATTCATAAAAATATTATCGGTGCTCTTAGCCTTTTTGCCACGAGCATTGCAGATATTGTCACATGTTATCTCTAGTTTGCTTTTTTCTTCAAGGCCTGAATATAATTGTCAAGACCTTTTTGAACCTTTTCATCCTGTATAAAAGTCAGAAATATGGTCGTGTCCAGTTCTCGTTCGGATTCCAGCCGTTCGAGTGTATACCTCCTCAAACCCATCTTTGTCACCTCTCTTGCATCAGCTGCAACATCATATATAATTTGAATAAATTTTCCAGCGAAAAATAATAAACAAAAAAAAAAGTGAAAAGAAAAAGAAAAGAAAGCATGAAAAACCGTTGACAGAACGTAGAGGTAAGACTTATTTTTTAAATTGAATATAAATTTGAGAAGCATATTGCTTGGGTGCGAAAATGCCACTTTATGAAAAAGCAACGATTATAACATCTTATGTACATTCTTGAAGGAATATCAATTATTTATAAAAAAAAAAACAATATAATGTTTTTGATCGTCCTTTTGCGGCACTCGTCAGAACTTATTACATATATTGTAAATAACGGTGTTTAAAAATCACAATAAGTTAATTAAATTATATAACAATTAGTTTAGTAACTTATTTGATTATTGTAACTTATAGTAATTGAAAGAATTGCAAAGTCTTTGACATGAGGCACCAAATAAAGGCGCGGACAATTTGTAATATGTTTTTAACATTCTTTTTTCAGAAAATAGACATAATATTTAATGTCTATCATACCAATATATTATGTTTAATGCATATCTCCAGCGTATCTCGAGCGTATGTTAAATAAAATTTAAAAACTGTCGTAAACGTTAGTGGATGTTTTCACTTCAATCTCACTTGTCGGAGATGATGTTACCTCACGTGTTTCGTACGATATTTTCTTAAATAACTTGAGGGAAGAGCGATTACGAGCACTTCTAATTATAGATATAGTGTGAGAGAAATCGAACTTCCCGCGAAGGCGTCGAAGAATATAAATTTTCGATAATATGAATTGGACTCGTGGGCCAAGAAACCTTTCGATTTTTACAATTCAGATTTTTAAGTCTTAGGACGTTCTTCTAATTCTTTAACGCTACACAATTGCAGTTTTCGCGTAATCTATAAGTTCAGTGAAGTGCCAATTAACAATAAATGGACAAAAGATTACCCAAAATCCACATCCGTCTATTTGAGGTAAGCTCTGTCGACTGGAGTGCGTTAAAATGCAGGAAAACCTTAAAAAACCACTAAATTTTAGATTTAAATTAGAAAAGCAAGATTTTTAGTTGAATTTAATTATTGTTAAACGTTATTACTTCGCCTGACGCAAGGCGGGCGAAGTATTGAATTCACCAACAAAAATTTTTCCGATTCTTCGATTTTGGGAATTTTTTGGTGGAAATCTA
>JAPYZR010016588.1:4446-15192 GCA_030522945.1 Trichopria nigra
TTTTACCAAGAAGGTTCTGGAGATGTGCGAGCTAGTAAATTGAGTTATGCTGCACATTCAGCATTAATGAAGGCTGTTTCTCATTTGGAGCAGATTACTAGGTCCGCTACTCAAGTAAAATTGCCTGGAACTCAATACAGTTATCGCTTGTGGAGATATGCAATGACCCTTGAGTCTTGCGACTTTAAATCAGATATAACGAACAATAAGGGTCGTGCATATGCATCTACAGAAATTGTAAAGCTTCTGACAGGAAAAAGTGAGACAACCTTAGTAGCGAAAGAGAACTAAACTAAATAGAACTAAAAAAAGCAAAATTTTATTGAAAAAACGTTTTCAATTTGAGAAAATACTATTTTTTTTGATATTATGAGAGCCATGTTGGAAAAGCGACTGTAGATATTGGAAAATGGACTTCAGATTCAGAAAGAGCAGACCTAATAAACAATAAGATATATGAGCTTGCATAAAAATTCTTACACGCTTTATTATTCGGGTGAACAATACCGAGAATTTATGTCATTGCGGGATGAAACGGGTTGAACAGGATAAAGAAAAATTTATAATTCAATTTTTTAATATACATCAAATCGTTGTGTTAAGACTTTTCTAAAAATAAGAGTAATCCTTCCATGATGAGATTAATTGATGCGGTTGACGATTTTTACCAAAACTAGCAGGCCTTAGAAGTTTAGAATCCGAGGTATTGTCCAAACGAATACTATTTACAGTTCTTGATTCCTACTTTTAGAATGAAAAACCAAAACGATTGATGAAGGGTGAACCATAACTATGTAAAAAGTAACACAACTTACTTAATGTTTTTCTTTGTAATTCATAACATTTTTCTGAAAATATTCCAATTATTGAATTACATTTCAATGTTGTTTCATGATAAAAAATGTTGGACAGGCAAAGGTAGACGACATTAAGCATCCAGCTAACTACAATTGACTAATTAGAAACGCTGTATTGTTAATCTCTCTCAAGTATCCAATCTCCAAATTTGAATTAGCAAAACAAAAAAAAACAAAAAAAATCACATTATTCCCAATAAAGTACAGTTCTTACTATAATTTGATAAGTTAGTCTTTATTTCATGATAATTAGTAAATTTTAATTCTTTAAAAAACTATTTTACATTACCTTGATGAGTTCTTAATAATTTTTATCAATCAAAATCTGAAGGTAACATCTGCTGATCTGAAGGTAGCAATTTTACCAAAATCGATCGTGGTTTTTACGAGTAGAGACGAATCGAAGATGTATTACTCGGCACTTCCCGAGTATCACATCACACTTTTTACAAAAGTAAAAGGGGTGAGGGAAAGTCGACATGCGGCTGTGAAATCGGTCCTGATTATACGTGACGGGTAAGCCGCTGGTTCAATAGGACGATTTCGTTACCATCCGTGATTTACATTTTTAGTCGCGATAAGAAGGAAAGCAAAGTCGCATTGTGTTAGCATAATCGACTCTTACGGCAGAATCCACGTATCGGTTACGTAACGGAATAACGTCGGTTGCGTTCCGCGTTGCCATTGCTGCAGACTTACGTCAATAGCGAAAGTACAGATTTTTTTCACTGTTCAACCTGGCAACACTGGTTACACTGAATCGTTGCGATATATATCTTGATTAGATAAGAATACATAAGAATACATAAAGGATGGTCCTTAAAAAAAAAAAAAAAAAGAAAGGACCCACCATATTTATTATGCATATATGTATATGTGTGTGTATTGATTAATATTCTAAATTATTAAGAATATTATAGCTATAACGTGTCACACCAACGTAATTAAAAGCTAGAAAATAATTCACGCAGGAAAGGCAACAAAAGTGAGTATATGAAACTCCTTTATGCGGTATCTCCGAAACAAACGGTCGTCGTTGTCTTTTGCACTCCCGGTGTATATATATCAAGGGGGTACTTCCGAGCCTATTATGCCGGGGCGTTGTATTAATGATGCGTGCACGGGCCCATAAATAATAATGGGACAAATCGCGCGACTTCGTCCACTGTATCTCTGTCGGCGACTCGGCCGGATGTAATAATGCATAATGCTAATTGTGTGCAACGCCCTCCACTTATATCGCGGTAACGCCCGGAGCAACGCTCGGCTTTTGCCAGTGCCGTATTACGGACAAATTTAATCGCGCGCCGTATGTACTTAGGCAAAAGATACACGTATATGGACGGTCACAGAAAAACCATCAATGCGACACGGAATAAAAGACGTAATTATGCGGCAAATTCGGTCAAGCGTCCACAAGTACACGGCCAGTAAAGCTTTCATGTTTCAAGCGCAGTTTGTACGTGGACGTCCCTGCCGTGGGTTAAACGAGCAGAAACGAACGGTATACGGCTAAAAATGCTTTTTGAGAGATTTAAAGCTTAAATTTCCCTTGCTGAAAAAATAAAGAACGAATGAAAGAGTTTTCGACGTATGTTAATTTAGTGAGTTTTATGGAAGGGCTGCGTTACAGACATGGCTATTAAATTCGAAATATGTGAAAGCAACGACGTGCTTCAATTCTAATTCATTCGAGATGGATATGAGCATTACCTTTGTAAAACCATTTTTATTATGTATAGCGGCAGTCGTAATGCATCCGGTTTTTGTATAGTAAATGATTTACAGATTGACCGAAGAGCCAGAACGTGGGTAGAGAAGGATAACAGACAATCATGTTTTATCCCAAATAGCACAAGTACTGGCGACTTTATATGTCCTGTTGTCACTGGCCAGGATGTCTATTAGACGACCATAATGAATATGCAGTGGATCAACAACGGACGTAAACATAAATTAGTTTTCTAATGGACAAAAACGATACGTACATTGATCGTCCAATGGACGTCCATTATTCGGACATGTCTGGACATTCAATATATGACCAATGGACGTCCGGTTCTAATTAGGTTTGTAGTGAATCTTAATCCCACCCGATCCAAATTTTAGTTCCCTCAATTCTTTTTCGTTTTATATGAAATATTAGAAATGTCAGGATAGTCATAATCAAATTGTTTTATTATATATATGTTATCATATGAAGAAGAAATATTTGATATCTCACATTATGAAAAAATGAATGTATTTATAGATGCGACTATTAAATTTTGTCTCTTCTTAACTTATATCGAAAATTGCAATGTAAGATGTGTGTAGATATATTTCCATTTCTACATATGATGTATACTTTATGATGTATATTTTCATTAATTCGCTATTGCCCACTACAAGGCGTTGTAAGCGATTCGATACCTCAGTATAGGAATTGAAAAAACTTGAGTTTTTCTGGGACTACATACATACAGTAATAGGACTAAAACTAAAATGAACAATCCGCAATCCGACACTTGTTTGCATTTAAAAGTCCTTGCAGTTTATCGAATTTAAATACCGAGTCCACGTTTTTTTTTACGTTTTGAAATAAAAATATCTCTCTTGAAGATTTCAGTGGCATTATGAACGAGTACGAACTCTGCAGTACATTTTACATAGCGGGTAGCACCTCAAATGCTACTGTAAACAATGTTTCTTTTCTCTCTAAATTTGAATCAGCGAAAGTCACTGCCAATCAGCGAATATACATTGATAATCAGTCCAAACCCTACCATCTCGTAGGGTTTGGGCTGCAAATCAGCGGATTTTCGCTGATTCAACTTTAGAGAGTTGATTGTCAATTTTCAACATCAATGAATGTACCTGATGCCATTCGACTTCGTAAAAAGAACAAATAATTATTCCAACAAAGCAAACAATGATGGTCTGAAAGAACTCTTTATAAAAATCGTAAAATTATTGTTTCATTATTTTTTATTATTATTTCAAATTTTTTTAACAATTGTGCATTCATTATTTTGAATAATTTGCTAGGCACTAAATATATTTTTATATGAGTAAAAAATAAGGTAATAAATGATTATTTTTTCACTAAATAGAATTAAACACAATACAGAAACATCCATCGGATACGTGCGAGAAAATTGGATATGGCAAAACTGTATTAGATACATGTTTTTATATATATTAGCGACGTGATGTCTCCTGTTACTTACGTGAACAAACAAACAAAAAAATATATTTGTTTCGGAAAAATATTTATTTTTGTTTTGCATTAATTACTTCTAGTTTGTTTCTAGACATTTTTAAGAGAAGAAATGTTTGCAAAATGTCTCAAAAATTAAAGAATTGCAATATACTCCGACAAATTCCACGTATTTCAAAGTAATGAAAATAAACAGTAATAAATCCTTTTTTTTTATCGTAAAAATTAACACAAAATGGGGAATAGTGTAGGTATATTTCTGCTACTATCTGCTGCATGGAAGAATGCATTCCAAATATTATTTTAAAACTCCGACGTACATTGTTAAAATAACATGACGAAAAGTGCATGGTCCTTTTCAAATAATATATTATGTAATGCATTTTTGTTTGTTTGTTATTTTGACGTGTTTGTCATATCGATAATAAGTATACATCAGCATCCCAGCAAACAATCACAGAAGTTATGTCACAATTATGTAACAGTTACATTAAAATGTCGCCTCAAAATTGGCACAGTTACATAACAGTGATTGTGTATTGCTGGGATATTGTTTATTTATTGGCAAATCTAGTAACAAATCGAAAGCTAGGAATATTTACATACACATATGCATATAGTGCTCTAGGTGTATGTGAGTAAAACGAGAAAATAAAATTACCCTAAAATAAGATCAAGTAACATGGAACTTGAGGAAGATGTCATATTTTCGAAACGTAATGCTTAATACTGAGATTAAGGTTATGATTGCAATCGTGTCGCGGAAATAAGATGTATACTTCAGAATCGCTACACGACTTCGGCAAACTTTTTGAAAGCGATTGCAGAGTTTCGGAGAGTTTCAAACTGTCACAAGCTTTTCTGAATTTTATAAAACTGGTATTTTAAAATGTAAAAAACATGTTCTGTTTACATTCAGTATGAGTACATATACATTCGATGAATGTGTTATGAAGGTGTAAGTAAAATGATATGAAAATTGTTTTAATTTCTTATTAAGAATTTACGAAAGAAAATTCGATTAACAATCATGGTTTAACAACATTTAATCCAATATATATATGAAGCGAAAATGAAAAATGTTGAAACGCAGATAATTGATCGCTGAGCGTTCATCACTGACGTGATCTATAAGCAAACAAAGTTTAGAGAAGTTTGCTTAACCCGATAATGAGTCCTGGTTAACTTAGAAAGCTTTACGAAACTTGCTGCGAGAGAACGCTTCAAGTTTGAAACGTTTAAACACGCTTGGTCCCGTCCATCAAATGATCTTGATTATATAACGTCGTGTATTGAAAGCCACGCTAGATTCAGCATTTACGCGTATAGATTATAATGCACATTGATGTCTGACAATGACTGCAAACGATTCTTCGGAATATTCTAAATTAGCATACATAATCAACAAGTTTTTTTTTTAATCTCGTTGATTATATTACATGCATAATCAACCGGGGGGCGAGGAACATGAGTATCGAAATTATGTTTATATTCTCCGATAGAGCCACGTTATTGACTTTCTGTATGTTTAATGTATGTATAAGTCGGAATGATCCATAAGAATTTGTCGAGAATACATTCTTTAAGCGTATTCTTTTAAAAAATTGATGCAATGTATAATATTTTGTTATAATCTATTATTCTATCACATGTGTACTACGATCTTGAATTATTGTGCTATTGTACTATGATAATGTACTATTCTTCAGCAGACTAAACCCATTGTTTTAGAATGAACAAATAAAAAAGTATTTTACATCACGTTACACCAATCTTTTCCTCAAATGGCTACCATTTTGATAATTCTTATTTCTCGTTTTCTTTACGTCGAGAACAGTACGATTTATTTTGTAAGAAAAAAGAAATTAATTTTTTGTTTCAGATAAAAATGTAACGGCAGAATCAATACTACAGCACATGGTACCCCTTTCGTAAAAGAAAAGACATAGAAAGTAAAATTTACACGATTTTTTATTTATATCCACTGTGAATCAACTATCTTGAAAATATTACTTCACGTATTTTACGTTTGGTTGAATAATTATTCAATGTTTTTTACGTCAACAGAATCAGAAACAACTCGAAGAGGAATATTAAAGACCGAGATGGAAATGCGGGTGTCCGTTCTTTTTTACATTTCAACCACCATATGCGTGCTGCGCCATGCTCCACGAGCACATCGAATCACAGATTTGTAGTAATACGGTCGTTCGATAAAATGGCGATAATAATCGACGACATCAGTTCATTTCCGATAATTACAAGCTTCGAGCAAGCAATAATGAAAATGGATGAGTAGAGTATCGGGGAATGACCATACGGGATCCAATCACATCGCTTTAAATAGTGAGATTTCAAAGGTTTCGCGAGTGGGCGTATATATGTGCTGCGATTAGGATAGATTTCAAAGCAGGCGAACAAAAGGAGAAAATAATGTACGGTGAATATCGTAGACTGAACTAGAATAGAAATACTTAAGTTCAGTCAAGAAGTGCGACTGAAATCTCAAATTAAGCATGAAAATTGAATGAAAGTAAGGTGCAATGTAAACAAGCCCTCTTCCCTCACAGAAAAAAATATGTTCGGTGTCCGAAATGACACTCAATTGGGTGTAAACCCCAATTTTTTTAGTGTTTACACTCATTTTTTTAGTGTTTACACCGACTTGGGTGTCATTTCGGACCCCGAACAATATTTTTTGTCCGTAAGGGTTGAACAATGACATACTTGTGCACTATGCACTAAGTATTTATTTTTACAGCATATATTTATAATCTGTCAATTTACTGTATGATTCTCACACGCGATGTACGCAGTGATGAATATTTAAGCGCCTGGAAAATATTTTAAGTACTCGATGCACATGTGTATACGCACCTGTACATCAGTGTATTCAGGATGAAATAGCCGGAGAGCAGGGGCGTTTCAGCATAGATGTCAAGCTGGAGGTTTGAAGGCATGTTGAATTTTGCATTCAAATCGTTGCGAAACCGTCCGGGGGATTGTTTCATTATCGCGCAATGTAAATATTCATGCCGCGGCACGCGCTTATGTATGTGTCGAAAATATAACGACGGCAAAAAACCTAGCTGGTTTATTCGACCGACATTCTTGGCAAAGTTTATTCTTGTAGAAACAAAGCTCTGCCTTGAGAATACCGTATTCCCTTTGCACAAATGAACATTATTCACCGAGGTCCGTTCTAGGAAAAGTGTATAGTATGATCATGAGAATCATCGTGTTCTAGGTTATCTGCGTTTCGTCCTACCGCAACGAGGATGTATGCTAATAATTATTTATAACTAAGGATGTGTTTTCCAGCAAATGTCCAAATTTCACATATTCATTTCGTCGTTGCATTGTTATTTTGAATAATGTTCATTGGAGACTCTAGGGGATGATATAATAAAATATTATGACAACAATTGCTAAAAAAAAAAAAAAAAAAAAAAAAAGATACCACTTCATCATAATACATAACTCTTGTGACAATTTGTAGTGAAAGCTATGAGATAGAGATCACGGGAAAGTCTTGGTCGAAGTTAGTTACGACACTGTGAAAACACAGGTCCTTTGATGAAGGCGCTTTTGATACTCAATTCTAAAGGATTCTATAACTGCGTACCGCAGAGAGCGGTTGTTCCATTTGCTGGAAGTAACGTTTTCGGTCGGGAGACCCACATACCCTTTGACTGCACACCCATATATGCATTTCAGGAAGTATATACATTATTTGCGATACGTGTTTAGGGCAGTTATTAATATAATTTTCGTTCCACTTGACTTTCCGAGTTTTACGATATTGTTGCCGGTGTGCACTTGAATGAAGGGTTTGTTTATCTATATATGAATAATAAAGTGGCGTAATGATCAAATAATGAAATTGTGAATTCAAATGTACAATTGTAATTATGTATTTTACATTCAAGTCCAAAATGGAGCATCGACCCGTTGTTAATTGATGATTTCGATTAATAATAGAATAAGCGATTTTCCATTATTGGTTTAAAGTGAATATGTATAATTTTATAGAAAAAAGTGATTTGGCCTTTTTTTTAATACTTTACTCATAATATAATACATTAGATATACTATCAGATCTCGTTTTCAACTATGCAGTTATTACATTATTGGTATTATCAATTATTCAATAAATATTTAATTGATTTAAGAAATATATATATAAAACAGATGATCTCACAAATGTACACATGCGCCGAAAAAAAAGTACTGTTGGATCAACCCTATAATCTGTTGTATCAACCACAGACATCGTCGTGCCAAACAGATGAATGTGTCAAATATAGTATAATGATAGTTTTGTCCGTGTAACTTCAATTCGTCAAAAATTAGTCTTTATAGCTATTCTTCCTACGCATGAATGATATATATTACACTTTCATTATTTATCAAAAATAATAGTAAATAAAAAAAATAGATAATAAAAAAGACAATAAAATACTAGATAATACAGATAATAGGTTTTCGGTTTAAAAAATAATTCTGATTGAAAAATCAGGATTAAAGTCCAGACCAAAAGAAAAAGAGGACTAATATAATAATACTTTATAGACAGGTTCAGTGTATGTATAATTAATGTTACGGTCAGTGTAAGTATATATATAGTGTATACACTCATATATGTATATGTTTATGTAATTATATATATATTTATCTAAAAAGTAGGTACGAGATAACTTAAAAAAAAATGTCGAAAATGGGAATAATATTTGAAGATAATGCGTAACCCATGTTAATTGTGCGTATTTCAATTGATTATACGCTATTGCTGTATTTCAAGTTTTCCAAACCTCTTAGGTAAATCGTGCGTGAATATTAATCCTTCGTAGTGTCACATGGTTGAAAGTTACACGGGTGGTCTCTAGTTAACCCACTGTAATGTAGGATTAAGCACCTCAGTTCAGTGCGTACCTCAAGAGGAAATCGATAGATATAGATTAGATACGAGTTTATAGTATCAGTATAGTTCGCGGTATAGCGACCTGGACACAAGAAGCGGTTGTTCGCTGCACCGTGCCGGACAATAGAATGTGATCTATATTTCATGACAATAACAAAAGTTGTGACATATTCCAAATTTATATCGTATAATTTCGATAGTATGTAGAATACATGATTTTTCCTGCCCATATCATGAAAAGTGCCATTTTTCTTTCATATAGAAGTGTAGTTGGGTATAGATAAATCGATGTGAACTTTTTTTAAGTTCATTAAAAGTGAGCTGGGAGACATCGCCGCGTAGGAAGACTTAAAGAGTACAAGTTAACGGAAGACTTTGATTACTGCTTTTTAAAAATCAATGATTCTGACGATCATCGTTGTATAACAATGCAGCATGTAAACAAGCAAATGCGTGCAATTAGAAATTCATTACTATTTCTGGACTCCAAGGTCTGGCAACAATCTCCGGGTTGCGGCTGTAGTTCGTCCATTCCTCGTGTGCGAGGTTGATTATACCAATTCGAGACGGCAGCATTGTTGTCTAGGATCACAGGTGGATATTATTGTTTGTAGTTCGGGTCCAACTACCATCTCGACAAAATTTCTGATTGCGATTAAGCTGTTCGTTTCGCAAAGCGTATACATGGTGTTTCAATATTACTGTTAATACAAAACAATAAGAAGCTATATCCATTAATTTAGATCCACTATAAAAAGACTATACGGAGGAACTTGTCCCCGCACACAAATTTACACGAGTTTTAATTTTAGGCATTTCGCGGTAGAAATTTTAATGATAACGGCTCACGTGAATTTTAAATGCCGATCATACGCGGTTCGTGTTTTATGTTATTGCTGCCGAATGCACCCGAAAGAAAGGTTCATTTATTAATGACCACCGATCATATAACGAAATTACGCATTCAAATATACGTTGTAATTGTGTAATTTATATTTACGTTGTAAAAGGTGTATCGATGCGTTATTAATCTTTAATTACAGCTCGCGCGGAATGCATGATTTTTCATTAATGATGAACGCGAGGGAAATAATACAGCTAATGACTCGTAATTTGTTTTCTTTTTACATATTGTTATATATTCATAAAAAATAGTGCTTTTCATGTAATTATATACGTTTTTTACATTGACATTATTTTTCTATAAACATTTGATTTGTTTTATTTACTAAAACTAGGAGATTTCTATAAATCATGACAATACATAAATTGTATTATACTTTGAATGATATGTAGTGCGTCCAGACCGGGTACATGGGACGTTCAATGTACGTACAATGGAACAAGTGGATATACAATGGACGTAAATATACCCTGGTAGAATTGAAGCAAGTTCTACGAGATTAGAATAATAGGCCTAGAGTGGCAAACTTGATTTCTACTAGGCTAGTAAAAATCTGCTAGGCCTTGTAGAATTGAAGCAAGATTTATTAGATTGGAATTATAGGCCTACAGTGGTAAACTCGGTTTTTACTAGGTTCGTCAAACATGGCAGGCCTTGACACGAATATAGATGGGGCGTATGGGATTTTCAGGTTAGTAGATAAAGTTTATTCTTGTTATCCTTGGTTCATTACTACATTCTTTATCATACTACACATATTATTGAGGTTTTTATTTTCAATTAAAATTATAATTACAATGTAAATGAATGATAATTATTTAAGATGGTAAATACACCTTTATTTAATCAAAACGGGCATTATTTT
>JAPYZR010016603.1:0-11487 GCA_030522945.1 Trichopria nigra
TCTTAGCCAATTCTTAGACAGTTCAGATATTTACCATGTTAAAGGCATAGGAGAAATGGATAGTGTAAGAAAAAAATGGACAGATTTCTACTAGGGACAGTATTTTGTGTTATACTGTGTGTATTATATAATACAGGTTATAATTAACAAATGTAATAATATATACTATTCCATTTGTACATGTCTTTTGTGCCATTATCTCACAATCCCTAAATCTGTAGATAATAGACGCATAATAATTGACCACATTACACAAACTGCTAAGTTATAAATGTAGAACACGTACATACAGATAGAGGAGTTTTGATGCAAACGGTGGCCCTCTTGAGAGTTCTTGTCTGAATCGGAGCTCTCAGGCGGCAAAGCAAGTGCATATCAAAAACAAATGATTTTCACTACCTTTCTTTATTTCTTTTAATTAAAGCATTCTCAATGAATGCCAAACGAGATCACGTTACTTGATTTGTTTGTCGGTTTCGTCATTGAAAAGAATGAAGTACGAGCGAAATGTGAAAGCAGAAACAACCGGAAAGCGAAGAGTAAATTAAAATTGAATTCTTTAACTGATAAACGAGATATTCTTTGCATTTAATGCTTGTTTGAATCCCTTTGTCATTAACATTTGTTACATTCTATATTCACTTTGTTATATGACACCCAGAACGATTTTATGCATTCCAACAATCTAATATTACATCAAAACCTCTTTATGTGGAATGCAACACTCAGTCGTTTACATCCAGATTTCAAAGAAAGTTTCATCTCCGAATCTAGACAGAAATTAAACTGAAACAAAATTGCAACGTTCAAAAATTAAATTATTCATTTAAATGAAATCGAGAATTTCAAACATTTTCATTTTTACGTTTATTATTTAGTGACATTTCTATATATACGAATGCGTGTATTATGTTTAGTTATGACACATTTTGGAGCTCTGACATATTCAAATTTGAATGTTTTTCCTTTGAATATTGCTCCTTGAATATTAATAGCGCCCTGAACGCGATTTGGGCGTATTCGATAAATGTAATTACTATGTTGAAGAAAGGCCTGGCCAGGAGACGTGCGACTTGATATTGTGTAGTTAATTTATAACATAATTGTCGGATAACGGCTATTCAACGATCGTTTTCAATAAAGGTCGATGTGCAGAAATTTGTAAATTTTTTTTCTTTTCTTATCTGCATCACTAAACTCCCTGGAATTCTTCGCATTTATGTCACTAGTTCGATTAATAAATATTATGAAGTACATGTGTGGTCTAAATGAAACCAGTTTTAAGCTAATTGTTACGTAGCAGTGAATTATGTTCCCAGAATTATCGCACATTCTGGAGACATTCTGAGACATTCTGGGAACATTCTAAAACGTTCTAAGACATTATAAAACATTCGTTCGAATGTGGGTGGATAGTTCAGTTGCTTATCATATTATCGATATCAGAATGATAGTCAACGTTTGACAATAATGAACGAATTTCAACAATATAACAATAAAAAATGCTATGTTAATATTTTTATTACATGTTTTTCTTAAAATATTTATATTAAAATATGCATATCCAACAGTTTATGCACGTACTTGTATTTGTTTTACCAGTTTTACGGAAGCCCTTATTCATTTTCATTTTAGATTGAATGCAACATTATGTATTGCATACATTTGAAACATGACGATGAAATAAAAATATAACATTTTCAGGAGGCTCAATATAATATTTAATTAAAAATATAAAGAAAACCTTACCTTATATTGTCCAAGGTCTTGGACCACACATGTCAGCATAGCCTCTCTTCCAACAGGCGCTGTCGTGTTCGTGATTGGTTCTTTGAAATTGGGATCTAACAACAAAAACGATAATCTAATGTACAATTCTTCAAATGCACAGTATACTATTTATACAAACTATATTAAAATTATAATTATCCACATATTACTATTCAATACATAACACAAATAGTTCAGCTATATAGTTCAGATATCGGTTCTTTCTGAGTTATTTACAAAGAATGTTAGTAGGGAGTTCACAGGAAAAAAGTGATACATCCGTTTCATTCCGTTTTACATCCGTTTTACGAGAAACTGTAACAAAGTCTTGTTGCAAATACCACGTTAAAATATCATGAAAATAACATGACATAATAACGCGCCATAATGCAACGGCGTTCTTGCCAACTGAAGTCGGTGCGTTGACACTGCAAGTTTAATCATTTCCAGGATGCCATGAGCACTTTATAAAACGGAATAAGAGAGGCTGAATGATAGTATTAAGAAGTTACTCAATTTGCAATTACTATGTACTTTTATATATTTTTATATATATTTATAAAAACGTATCATGGTCATTTTAAATATTAAATAACCGGAAAATGTATATTATACTAGTACGTATAACTCGTAGTTAATATTCGGATATTAAAAAATTGTCTATTGTGGTAGTAAATGGTTAACCAATAACTCTGCTGCAATTAGTGTAATCAATTTTTATTTCTTTTTTTGTGTACTAATTGCCGATTATTCTGTAGTTCTTCCATTTGGGGTTTTGTCTAATACATCTCATGTCGAACATACGATGCAACTATTAGACATATAAAAGTTGTTCATAATCGTAAGTTTCCCTTCTTCTTGGACAGATAAGTATACCTTTGTATGACACATATTTCAGAATTTTAATAAACATCACAGTTATATATTTTTTGATATATCTAGATTGCTAATCCCTAGTAGAAATCTATCCATTTTTTTCTTACACTATCCATTTCTCCTATGCCTTTAACATGGTAAATATCTGAACTGTCTAAGAATTGGCTAAGAAACGACTATTTTTTCCAAAATATATTGTTTCATACATAACATACTTGTCTGTCAAGATTTCTATTTTAAGTTGCTTCAAGCAACAGTTTTTGGTAAACAGTTTGTGCCAATGACTAATTATTTTTCCAGCTGAATTATGTAAGATAAACTAGATTCGGAAGGTATTCACGAATGATACTCAAGCGCTAATCGTGTTTAGTGTGACAAATTTACCCACCGTCCCATTAGAAGCAGAGAAAATTAGTTATCGTTATAGCTGCGCCACTGCAAAATTTCTGTCCAAGCACTAACAAGAAATTTCTTTGAAAACCTAAACGTAAATGAAAAATGCATAATGCAATTTAAACCATAATTAAATAAGAAATAATTACTTAGTAATTACTTATTTTCTTGACACAATTATTACATAATAAAATAATAAACTAATATGTCGATTGAAATGATAAAATAAAAAAAGTTCGATTGAATAAAACCAGATGTGAAATAGAATATCAGGATAATTGCTTTGACAATGGGATAATAGAGCCTCGATTGAAACGGCTACTTTCTGCCATCAGTCAATATTGAAGATGCTACACATATTTCATGAGCTTCTATATAGTTGCGGCTTCGATAAACTGTATGTGCAAAATTATCTGCTCTAGAATCGTTCGAATTATATATTGATCAAGTACAAACGAA
Organism: Trichopria nigra; assembly: GCA_030522945.1. NCBI lineage: Eukaryota > Metazoa > Arthropoda > Insecta > Hymenoptera > Diapriidae > Trichopria > Trichopria nigra. Next base: position 3,499 of record JAPYZR010016603.1, read on the forward strand.
ATGAATTAGCCACACAAAATTAACTAAAATATAATCTGATCGTTTATACGTAATTTAATTGTATCTTCAAAACAATATACGTGCCATTTTGTTCAAGTAATAGAACTGTACAGACGAATGTGAAAAAAGAGAAAAAAGGAAAATAGAAAAAATGACGACCACGGAATAATTAATAGTCACGGAAAAAATTGTTTTTGAAAGTTATCTGATTTTACTGAATTCAATGACCAGATATGAATGCCAAAAGCCGGTAATTTTCTCCCACATTAGGAGAGATGAAGAAGATTGCAAGAGATTAATGGGGTTAGAATCCCTTGACGGCAATTCGGATAACTATTTGTTAATCGCTATTATATAGAGAGAACATAACTTATAATGACTCTTCTTGATGATAATTGAACATTACTGCAATTTTCATATAACTAAACTTTAAAAATTTGTCTTAAAAATCAAATAATTCGTTAATAAGTGTAAGAGATGAAAAGATGTTTGGAACAAGTTCCTTATGGTTACAACGTTGAATTGTTCTTCTCGCCTTCGACTGACAATAATGAATCATTGGATGTAAAATTCAATACATCATAAGATTATGTAAAGTTCGGCATTAGATCGGATTCCCTGTAGAACAACCCGTAGCTCGCAGGGATTGTTAGCACGAGGCGTATAAGAAGTAGAGTCGAGGGGTTCTAGGTGAATTTCAGACGCTCGGTCGGGGATGCTTTCATAATGGGCACATAGGGGAACCATAATTCTATCATATATATCTATACCCATTGGCGCATGAAGAACTTTCCCGGGGGAAATTCGTGTTAACTATCTCGGCTCCACGCTGATGGATCGTGGCAAACTTGCGTTCTGCGCCACTTCTAAATGTCTGCTGTCGTCCTGTGAAAAGTTCTCTGTCAAAATAGTCTCGCGGTTCAGGATAACGGACAGTGAACAAAAATTATTCATCGGAGGCTACTTCTGGCATCACGTGCACCCGTATTTACAGTTGCTGTTTGCTTAGTGCCCGATTTAATATTTGTTTTAATTCAATTAATTTTGAGTTCCATTACACCACCGCGCATTCCGCCAAAGTCCTTCCGCAGGGTTGATGAACTGCGGACAGAAATACGAACCACGGCGTCAGCTATCTTTAATAATTTACGTAATTAAAGGCTCGTTTAATAGTCTTCGAAATGGTTTAATAATCGTTTCAACCGAATTTCGATATTTAATATGACGTGATTTAAAATATTTAATATATTCTTCGAGATCTTAACCGGACACGAGAGAAATATTGCAAAAAATTCCGCATATAATTGTATATAAATAACTATTAATTACTTATTATTAAAAATAGAAAGAATATACATATATTGCAAGTGATACGCCAGTTTATGGTCAAATGAAAAAATCAATAGTTCGTGACAGATAACATGAGACTAAATAATTTCTGATGTACGATTGATTTAATTTTGATAGAATCGGGTTGAACATGGCTAATTGTGAGTAAGATAAAAAATAATAGATATAAGTATATATCGCATAAGTGAGGATTGGACAAAATTCAGTCTTCCTTTTTCAATGTTTCGCCCAAAGTTAAATTTAACGGCACGACGGGAAACATACGGTCCACGCTCTTAGAAGCGTATGGCGTTATTCATTATGCGTGACAGATCATAAAAATACGAAAATATTATAATTTTCAGTGTTCGCATGAAGGAGCCTCCGGTTTGCTTTACGGAGTACGAATATATGTAATAAGAAACTCGCGATTCCAACTCCCAGGGGTCTCCTGCACATTCTTACTTCCGGTGGTATTATTCCGACATCTTTACGTCGACTCCGGCGAATATTCACCCCGAGACTCGGAACCAAAGTAAGAGAAACTCGCAGCCCCGGAGTCGCGCGCCACACGCTCGCATGTAAATTAATTCTCCCGCATTGTAAGTTTATTATCTTGCATGATAAGTCGCGCGCTCCGCTCCAGGGAGATCGTTCCAGTCGGAAAGAACCGATGCGAAAGAGGGGCGCAGGGAGGCTGCAAGGTGGTGGCAACGTAATTTTCGAAGAATGTCGAATGGGGTAGTGGTGGAATGGAAGGCTTTATCGACGAACATCCGTCGCCGGCGTACCGTAACTGCTGTTCCGCTGGCCGCAATACTTTAAATTTCGCCCTTGGCGTGTCTGAAGGACGCGGGTTAAATCTTGCGAAAAGGAATTAAACGTATATCCCATGTCTTTCGATGTCATTCCTTAGGGTTACAGCACTTTTCCTAAGATGTTGGCGTAGTTCCGGAGTATAGTATCAGACAGTTTCGTACATCACTCGTTACATGTTGGGTGAACGCGTGTACGATTCACGCTATTTTCTAGATGTTTACGTATAGAGGCTTCTCTACCGGAAGAGATACAAGAGATCCTACGTTTTTCCCACAGTTACGACAAAGCTACGAGTCGTTTTGCTTTTGTGACTTGCCAGTGAGTTCCTTGGATAAAACAATACGGATAATGAAAAGAATTTGCAGAACTTTTACGGGAAAGTGCAGGATATTGCTGGGAAAGCGGGCAGAACTATTTACCCGCAAAATAGTAAAGCGTTATAAACTATAATTTTTGTAATTTTTGTAATTTTTGTAATGCAATTGCGTTTTTAAATCTAAATGGGATGATAACATTATTGACAATAAAACAGAACTAGATATTTTATATATGTCTTGTTTCATATTGTATATTGTAATTAGTAATTATGATATATGCTATAGGGCTGAGGAGGGGGAGTGTCTGGTTCCGGTCCCAAAGAATACAATAACTTTATTCTTTTGCTTTTAATTTTCCACTCATTGTAGGTTTAATTTTAAGGCAATATCCATGCAGAGTCATACTAATGGTGGGTATCCAGCAAGCACAACAAGTAACAATTATGTAATAAATATATCGCGGTTATTTCTTACATAAATGTTGCATTAATGTTACATAATTGTTACATTGTGGTTGACAATGTTGCAAATTACCCGGTAAACAATTCGTCACAGTGAAGTTTCAGTAAGGTTTCGGAAACCGTAAATGTCCTACCTCAGAAACGTTTCAATTGTACCATTTAATTCTATAATCCCCCATTTTATTCTTTCGAATCAGAGAAAAAATTTTGTTTTCAGTTTTACAATAATGTAAATAAATTTTGTAAGCTGTAATATATAATTTTCTATATTTGAAACGTTACTGAGGTAGGACATTTACGGTGTCCGAAACGTTACTGTAACTTCACTGTGACGAAACGTTTAGCGGGTAAAGTTACAAATTTGAATGTTTAATTTTGACCGTTTAGAGCGAATTTTTTTGAGAAACGAAAATTGTTATGTTGAACGAAATAAATTTAACTCTTCTAATGTAAAATTGAAAAGTTGTTATTTAATAATAATATTACGTTCATTATATGTAGCCATATTTTTAATAATTTACAGAATAATAATATAACTTATTATTCATCCGAAATTGTAATAATACGAAATCATGTATCATCGTTGACCGTACAATTTTGAAAATTGTTATCGACAATATTTTACAGTTTAATTTGCTTCTGGCGTGATAAATAATTGGCGCGTGTAAAATTAAATTTACGTCGAATATAACCTATCCATTCGTAAATGAATAGCTGAGCTCGCAATTTATTTATTGATAAATAGAAATACACATTTATCGATTTATTTCTTTTTGTAATATATAACAGTAATAGTGTCGTGCTATGAGTTTTTACTATATGAAAATAATATACTTCCTGAGTGCTAATTAATTTTCGTTATATTCTAAGAGCTTATTATAAATGAAACAAATAGAAATGTTCCATTGGCTAATTAAGTTACCTCAGTTTCATTTTTAGAAAGCATTAAATCCACCATCACTTATTCAGTATATCGGTTTTGGAGACATCAGTTGCAATAGTGAATGAGCAATGAAGATGAAACTTTTCAAAAATTTTGAAGAATCCATTACGATTTGCGATCTCACATATTCGCTGTTAGTTTATAATATATATAGTTTCTTATTGACACTGTATTTTTATTAACAAAGGGCTTTAACTCTGTGGCCATTGCCCTCTACACTAATCAGATGGACTGTGCCCCATGTACCCGCAGCTTACATGAGTCGCTGCAGCTGCTAGTACACCTTTGCTCTGTATATTTGATAAACAATATGTTATGAAAATTTACGTTAGCTACAGTAGCGCATAACTTAAATGACCAGTGGACCTAAAATATTACAGTTTATTATCATATATTGTTAATATATTTTCTGCTGTATTACGTTCTTTAAATGAATAGCGCAGGATTATATCTTTTTTTTTTACTACGACCTATTTTCGAAAACGATGCATCAATTCACCACATCGAGTTTCAGTGCAGCAAGAGTATTTTCGTTGTGTCAGAGGCTTCGGAATTGACATAGTTTAAACTTTTAAATATTTAATAAGAGTATATTTTAAAATATCTGACGTTGAAGTGTACGTCCATACTACACAGTATTTCTTCCCTCCTTCGATAGACAATGGCCTAATTATAGGGAAAGTATTTCCATTTTTTTGGTCGAAGATATTTAAAATTTTTGTCCATAGTTGTACTTATGTGATATGTATGATATGTGGAATATATAAAGTTGATCAATCGATTGTTTCATGTTCAGTTTCATTTTAAATTATAATAGAAATTTATATATTTTTTCAAATAATCATATATCGCTAAACGTTTCTTCATACAGATTTTCAGTAGCGTTTCGGAAACTGTAAATGCCCTACTTCAGAAACGTTTCAAATCTAACATGTAATTCTACATTGCGCCCATATTTCAAATAAGACCATTTTTTATTTTAATTATTTATCATAAAAAACACATTTTTTTATAAAGGATTATTATTTTATTTCAATTTGAAATTGATATTTAAATTTTACCCTAAAATAATATCATATATATTTTTTTTTTTTCGTTAATTAGTGAATAAATTTAAAAATATTTTAATCTATTGTACTTAAGTTCCAACTATAGCATATAGTCATAAACACAAGACTGTGCTCAAATAATACTCTTTAAAGGAATTAAATGGAATTGGTAGATCCTTATTACTTGTATTATGATGGACCCTTTAGAATTTATTTGCAGCTATTAATAAAATTATTGATTTCGATATCTACAGCTATCTTCTTTTGTTACTACGTGATAAAGAATATAAAGATTTTTATGAATTGTTTGGCCCCTACATAGTTGAACCTGCTACAATAAGGATCGAACACATGAAAAAAATTGTTAATTATCAAAGTAACTATTGCTAATATATTCGTTTTTCTTGTTAGAGATAAGCATACTTTTAGATCATGGTATAAAACAGTTTCACAGGACGAACTTTTCACGATTTTTTATTGGTGATGTCATAAAAGCAAAGTTAGAGAATTGAAAAATATATTCAGTTGTTCAAGTTTTGTCTATTGATACTGTCATCTTGATGACGTACGCAGAAAACAAAAATCCAATGGCAGACTGAGAATGATACAAAATATTTGTAGACTCCGATTAAAAACGTATGCTTAAGCACGCAGTGATCGAAGAACTGTCACTTTGTTCGGAAAGTGAGTTTGAGTTTGGAAGTCATCAAAAACTACTTTCTCTTATTTCATAAAAAAGATTTTTAAATTTGTTACAGAAGAATAGAAAATTAATATAGAATAATCATTTTTAAGCAGAATTTGAATGCCCTGCGGTTCGATCTGCCAAGGAATAGGAGTAAACTAAAATCATTAGTTATATTTGTATCTTAAAGATAAATTAACTATATATTGGAATATTTATAAAAGTTCGTTGCTTAAAAAAGAATAACATTTGCATTAAAAGCAGCAATAATAGATTAATTATATTTTTATTTTAAGGCTCTACCTTAAGTACTAGCAATTAACCAAAGTAATGTGTTTTGATGATATCGAGCAGATAACACCACTCGTGTATCAGCCTTCTTTATATGTATTTAATGGATCGTAAAAATTTAGTTGTTTTAAATCGATTTCTAATTGTTTTAATTAAACTTAATGAATGGAATGAAGACAACTAAATGACCACTCCTGTTTCATTTAATGGCCACCTCCTATGTGGAGATAGACTTAGTGACCTGAGTTAAAAATGAAAGTACTGTTCTTTTCGTTAAAGGCGCTATATTTAGTATAATTTCTGTTACAATGAGTGTTAAAAGAAGCGAGAACGGGCATTTCGGCAAACGCTAGTGAGGAGACAGAAGATACGGTAAAACGAAGCACAATTACGTTTTTTTTGATCAAAATAATCCAGAGTAGACGCTAATTAGCACGAAACTAATTACCATAACGAGAAAAGACAAGCATTAGAAATCGTTAGAAGAAGAGCGGAATAGGATAGGGGGAGAGAGAGAGAGAGAACGAGAGAGAACAAATAACACGAAGTAATTCGCCAATACAAGAAAAGCCTGCTCAAGTTATCTTAGGCGTTTTTCAGTGATCGAAAAAATGTTTTATTAAATATTATATTCAAGAACGATGCAAATACAATTTAATTGATTTCATTGCAGTCGTTAATAAAAAAAACGTATAAACCACACAACACAATCTGTCCCGTGAGGTCTTGAGGAGCTCCTGAGGACGTCCAAATGTCCGTTTTTTTTTTAACTAAGGACCATCTCGGGAGCTCCTCAAGACATCCCGGGACGGATTGTATAGTATAAGAAGATGAATAAAAAACACGAATAAAATTGTACTGTATTAAATACATTTTCAAGTAGAAACAAACGACTAGAAGCGAAAAAACAGAAATTACATTGACATTTGTGTATAAGCCTGGTAAAAAAAATTGACATGTCCTCGCGAGCGCCATGCTTCTGGAACCGTGGCCATGGAAAGGCCACTTTAAATTTTCTACCAGGGAAATTAAAAAGTTTTGGCGTACACTACTGTACACTTTAAATTAATTGCAATGTGAAACTTTTAAAAATTTATGAATATGAATCATTTAGTGTTATTCTATGCTATGCATAAAATCGTTTACAATGTCACTAGTAAAGAATTTACGACAAAGAATATGGCTCATTTTTCCCTTTTTTGGATTGAGTAAAGGTAAGACGCCGTTAAAAAATTTTAAAACCTTAGAATAGTTTATTCGCGAGTAACATGAAATATGTCAAATATTATTCTCTGTCAATGTTTAGATTTTATCTGTATATACGCTGTAGCGTAATTTATCTATAATATTCTAAATGGTTATTTCTTATTCGTCGATATGCATGCGAAAATGTCATATTTTCATTAAAAAGGAAAATGAGTAATCCAATATAGGCAAACAGAACCGGAAAATATTTAAATTTACATATAAATTGCTTTCAAGTGAATTTTCACGCCAATAATTCAAACTGTGAAACGAACCTTGCAGAGAATATATCATTTATGTAAAAGAAATGTAAGTGAATTTATGACAAATTTCGTTATTTTCAATTCACATTTTTCTGTTATATATTAAAAATGAAGATATCATACTTCGTGCAAAACTTTTAATACTTAATATTATTTTTGTGAGATGCGAGTACCTTTTTTCAAGTAAATATAATTTTAGAAAGAACCCAAATAAATCGTTGTAGATTAAAATGTAATTACTTCGACCCGTAACCAAAGGTTGGGATCGAAGTATTGAATTTGGTCATCCGAAAAAAAATGACACCTACTTTTTTCATGAAATCTCCACGTTTTCCGGTATCTTGTACGTACGTACGTTACTACGCGGCATAGCGCCCAAACTAAAATAGGTATCAAAAATGTGTTTAGTGAAAAGTTGTATTTTGGGCCAACTTAAAACTGATTAGATTTTGGGATATATTCATGCGAAAATGGTGGGGGGACGGTCTAAAAACAGAAAAATTGCTATTGATTTTTAAAAAATTGTTGCGCACGAACGGATCAACAGAAATTCTTCCACAAATTGTTTTTGGATATGCCCTGACCTA
>JAPYZR010016607.1:0-10599 GCA_030522945.1 Trichopria nigra
TGTCTTAAGGTCTTCCGGAGAAGTTTCTTTGGTTATCGATTAAATTGTTAGTTGCAGACTAATGCATTTTTGTGGTAATGTGACACTGCATTACGGTTTTGTTCTTTCTTAGAGCTCGAGTAGATATATATTAGATCGGAAACAAAGGAGTTGTGAGATTTCTGACGTCAATAGATCCTCATAGAAAATCTTAAAATGCAAATAGTGTTCATATTAAGGTTCTCGTTGTAATTCTTCGTTCGCTAACAAAATAAAATATTAAACCAATAAAGTATTTTTATTTCTCTTTAATTCTGCATCGGCTCTCCTTCGGTTAGAAAGAGCAATTGCTTAACATACAGAGTTCTTCCCAGAAAGCTATACTTTACATAGAAAGAATTTAGCTTTCTGCGGAAGGATGGTAAATTGCAACGTTTCATCTCGGTCCCACTACTAGACTCATCAGTAAGGCTGGATGTAGTGGGACCTGCCTTATACGCTATGGACATCACTAAGAAAGGACGTCCATATATATTGATGTTAGATGTCTGTGACCGCTTGCGCGGATTTTGAAGGTATGCAGAGACATCTGTGTGTTAGATCATGTGAACCCAGATGCAGAATTTATCAAAAGTGCCAAACAAATGCCAAACAAATATATTTTATTGGTTGAAATAAACCTTTTTCTCAGTGTAGTAAATCCGTGAGCGGTTTGATGTTGTGTATACGCCGTTAACGTATATAGGCGGTGATTTCTGGCTGTTTACTTGTTCACCATCGTGCAATTTTTCATTTAGCGCTTCAGTTTCCGAGTTTGCATTTAAGGCGCTAAATGAATTTTTAACAGGGAGGGGACTGCTTAGCCAATAATTTTCAATAGTAGTGTGTCTCTAATTGTTGACTACATTATTATTAGGACTGCTTCTTGTCCTTTTTTTATTTCGCGTTGCAAGAGACCATCCTCCTTTCCATTTTTATCGTCATCTTGCGGCGAGGAAACTTCCATTTCACTACTTTCTTTTTTTTTATTATAGTGAAATTTTGTAATATAATAACTGTATATTTTTGAACACTTTTAAATTTGAAAGTTCAATCGCGCACAGCGGAGCAAAACAATGCTGCCATTCGCGGCGAAAGCTAATTCGAAACTCAAATTTGTACATGTTAGTAAAATTTCTTAAAATATCCCATAATAAAACTTTGACCAATAATTAAGAACTTAAAACTTTAATAAAAATAGTGAAAATTAAAATTAAACTGTTGGAAACAGTAGATTTAAAAGGTATAGTTACTAACTGATAGTTTTTTCAACATTTTATCAATGAGAAAAAAACGTTTGAAAAAACATTTAAAAAAGACATTGTCCGCTACACCCTAGTAGAAATCTGTTTCTAAATATCTGGGCGCAAGCTGGGCCCTGACTCGCGCCTTGATAGATATTTGGGGCATATTTTTAATACTTTCAAGATTCTCGAAATGTATCCCCGGGCCAAAGTTCTGCAAAATAAGAGTATACTTTACAATATTATTATTATCGTATTGAAAGTAAGTTTAATTACAATTCATCAATCAATAATCATTGCATTTCCCTTCGATGCAGAACACCTCTATACCTTCACTTCCTGGAGTTCACGATATGAGATGATATATATGCTGATAGATGCGTTCGACGGAAAATCAAAGGCTTTTTGAAGTAATTAAGGCGACGATGCATATCGGAAGCGAGATACGTTAATGAAGAGGTAAAGTACCATTTTCACATGTTCCTCCGTGCTCCCGCGTCGCTATTTCACATTCATCGCTCAGTTAAATTCAGCCGCGTCGACGGAAGAAATATTGGGAAATGGGAGACAGTCGTATTACTCACTTTGTGCAGTTTTATCTCGGCGATTGCGCTTTTTTTCTACCGCGGCGCACAATAATCGAGGAGATCGCAGAGAATTGATAACAAGATAACGTCTCTCGGTGCATTACCATAAATTTGCATCCGCGTCGCTCCATCAAAGATGGAGTTTCGCCGTTCCATTCGCTTCCGAGCTTTGCCCGCGTATTACGCGGTACGCCACCATTGCTGGAGACCACCTTCCTCTCGGCTGCGCGTCTCTGCTAGCGAATGTCGTTCCCTCTTGTCTTGAGATTCCTCCCGCTAAAGTGGGTATTTTGCAAGTGAAAACTCGCGGGTCGTTGACGAGGCGAGAGGGGCCATTTTACGAGCGTAATTATTTTCGCGTCTAATTCGCGCGGATGCGTCGCGCACTCAGAGAGCCTCTTTATAGTAGAAATCCTTCTACCGAAAATGTGATTTCTTTTACAGTTTCCGTGATTTTCAACATCGACACATATTTGTCTTTTGTTGCGAAGACATTCATTGCTTTTGTGGAATAAGAATTTTATAAATTGCAAAGGAAGTCTTGAATTCTTGAATGTCTTGTACTTTATAGAAATAATTTTCAGACAATCTCAACCTCTTCAATTTCATTTTGTTAAATCCCGTAAGTGAACAACATCTCCCGGGTTCAGTTGTATTCCAAACATTACTTGAACTGAGAGCCACCAAAATTTCTATTCATCAACATTGTTTCTGCGTTAGGACATTCAACTTCTTCCAACTTGGTATTGTATCAACAAACACTACTCGCGAGACCTTTGTTAGAGGTTGCCACATCGATGCCCATATACATGGATTTTTCCGAGGCAATTAGAACCGTCCTCCACTGCTTACTTATTCGTTATCTGTATGGATATGGTAGATCTAATCTCATCGAATGGATCGAATCTTATGTAATAATCAGATCCCAGTTTGTAAAATATAATAAGTCATCGTTATCAAAGCCGATAGAAGTATAACGTCTTTGGTTCCACAAATATCCCTAGCAGAAATTTTAGCGTTACATCTAGGAATCTGATCAGAATCCTGGCAAGCTGCCGGGATTCTGATCAGATTCCTAGTTGTAACGCTAAAATTTATCATTTCCATACTTCCCATAACCTACTGGATACGTATTGCAATTAAATCAACGAATATTTGTTGACTTGTACAAGCTGACAACAGTTTTCACTGAATTTGGATTTAGGAAGAAAAGTTATAGTGTTTTATCTAAATGTACACGACTAACATAATTAATTAGCCGACTCTTTTAAAGTTTGTCAAAGTTAATTTTGTTTTCCGAGTAAAACAGAAAGAGGCAATTGCATCGCACTGTATTCAGGAGAATGTAGCGTCCTCTGTCGCGGACACTTATTAAATGGAATAAAATTAATTTTTAAGTCAAGAACGCTAAAAACCGCTTATAAAGTCTGCAGTCCCAGACGCGTAATTTTTATTCCGGCTTGCGAGAGCAGGGATTCGCCGTTCCTTCAGTACACGTTTCACAGTCAAACAAATGTTCAGGCAGGCGCTGCAAGTCTCGCTTCCGGTTGAAAGATCCGAGCCGCTTCTACTTGTTTGAACTGCACGGGGTATATTATACGGCACGTTTGCAGAATTAAGTCTTTCTCGTCTTCATCTCGATCAGTCCTTGCCCGCTCGCACTTGTCTCTTTCCTCCATTTGTTTCTCGACGTTCCACGGTTCTTTCATCAGGTGTGCTTCTTTCATTGCGAATTTTAGCATATTCTTCGCGCATTCTCGCCGTTTCGATGTGCCTTTTTTACTTGCCCGCTTTTTTACGCCAATTTCTCCAGGAGAATCTTCTTTTTTTGTTGGTTTCATAGTTTTCTCTCCTTTATGCTTTCGTGTTGAAGATATACAATTTCTTTAATGTTGACTTTGTTTTATTTGTACATTGACATTTTTATGAAATTGTTTTTCAAAGATATCGCTAAATTATCAATAATATATTTCTGATCAAAATAAGGTTAGGCAAAATTATCTTATAAATTCGAAACTTATTCTAATAGTTATTTTAGAAAATTCCTAAGAAGGAGTTTTCAAAAGAAATTTCTTGGTACTGTCGGTCCATTGATAAAATATAAAAATTCAAAAAATTATATAATTTATTACGTTTCGGCAACAAGATGTGTGCTCTCTTCAGATTACATGGTTTCTCTACAAAAATTAAGATTTTAAAAAATAATAAATACATCAAAGTAAAAAAAATGTTATATCATAAATTTGATAAAAATATTACAATATATTACAGAAAAACTTACAAATAACATCGAGAGGCGACATGTATTAAAAACGGTATTTTTGTTGTTCTATTATGGTATTTTTGGTCGAAACCTCCTTACTTAACTCACTTTCACTGTACATTTTGTAAAATTGCAAAACTATAGTTAGACACGTTAACCAACAAATTCTAATAGTCATCGGTGTCACGATGGTGTTATTAGTTTTTGGTATCTAAATTCAAATTTACAACTCAACAGCTGGCAAGAAGAATGTCTTGTGTTCAGACCAATCCTGTCACATGTTGTTAAGCCGGTAACCTTGTATAGTCATATAGTTACGCGAAATAAGACGTTATAATTTCAGGTGATAACATTTGATAACTACAAAAAATGTTGGATACAAAGTAGAAAATGACGCCAGTTTCCGTCCAGTTTTTCTGGCCTCTATAGAGCTCTCCTTCAGTACACGCTTCACAGTAAAATAAATGTTCAGGCAGGCGCTGCAAGTCTCGCTTCCGGTTGATTTTTGCGTGCAGAATGGAAGATAGAGCAAGCATTATAATCCTACAAGTTATTGATCCTAGAAAAAAATGTTCATAAACTAGCCTTTACTAAAAGAATGATTTAATGTCGCAATTAAAATAATTATTACAGTTTATGTTGTACTACATTTCGAAATTCAGCAACATTGAAGACATAAAAAAAATGTTCATATTTCAGACAGTAAACTATTTTCACTAAGAAGTGTTCTTATTTTAGTAATAAGTTTGGATAATAGCATATCAATCTGAACTCGGTATACAAATATTTAATTTTATTAACAAAACGTGAAAATAAGGTGTTGTTTTTTACAAAAAAAAAAAAACCTGTCAGAAGATCCTAATTCCATAATAAAAAAGATCGATAAACTTATTATTAATTTACATATTATGTATAGTATTTATAAAATTACTTTTTCAGATATGTTACATTACAATTGTTTTTCCGCCCCTTTCCAAATTGTGTTTCCGTAATCTGAATGCTTTTCTTTTTAACGCGGTATACTCTTTTTCCGCAATTTCTTTGGTTTCTTTCCTCATTGCCCATTTCTCCTCAGTGCCGCTATTGCATACGTTATTTCCCTCGGCCATTTCTCCGTTACTTTTTCTTCTCCTTCCTTCCCCATCCAGCCTCTCTATCTCTTATTACCGTACTCTTATTTTCCACCACATCACTCGCCACTCACCTCCCGGGACTCGTATGCAGTTGCTGCATTATATCCACGTACATCTGATAGCGACATGGCAGAAGCACATGTCGCGAGCACTATACGCGTGTCCATAAATGCCTTAGGCACCAGGTTCCCTGGTGATATTTTGACTTGCATTCCTGTAAAAAATTTCAAATTAAGTTTGTAACAAAAACATTCACGTAATATTAACAGACATAATTATTTGTATATATACATGTCCTATTGTTGTCATATCTATTTTGTATATATATATATCAATAGTGTATTATACATCAAGGGCGTTAATTACCGATTTCTACGAGTATCATGATTGAACATAAGCTATGTTTTAATACGACGGGCGCGAAACTCAAATATTCGCGCCCGTAATTTTCATCCTATTATAGGCGAAAGCGCCCGTAGTATTAAAAAGTTTTTTTTTGTCAAAGTAACGGAAAAATGCGATTCTGCAGACACGCTGAAATAATGAAATGGGCACGAAGTAACGTTTTAAGAGTATTCTTAAAGTTATAGCAATCATTTGAATCGAGTATTGTTTCTGAATCTACTGTGACACAAAGATTTATATTACGGGGGCAAAACGCTATTTTGATAAGGCAGTTAAAACGTTATTTTGTCCCTGGTAGAAATGAAAACATTTCTTAGCCAATTCTTAGACAGTTCAGATATTTACCATGTTAAAGGCATAGGAGAAATGGATAGTGTAAGAAAACGTAATATACTTTCTAAAACACTACTTTTGTCGATTTCGCGCCCTAGGACGTTATTTGCGCTCACAATAAAAATGTTTTGTCTCTCGGTACGAGAAATACTATTAAAGATTTCTTTCGTGTTTTGTTTTTTAATTTTTGTTATACAAGACGATTTGAACACTTTTAATATTTATAAATGCTTTATAAAATTTGAATTGTTCTGCAGATTGATATGATCATCAATATTTAATAATATTATCAAAGAGTTGCACAGGAGTCAAAAAAAGGTTGTCGTCATCAGTAGTTGATTTTATTAATGACGATTTTTATTATCGTACAACAATAATAAACACGCAAACTTCAAGTAATGCAATCGCAAATTGTTTTTCGAATACAATTTTCTCTCTCTCTCTCTCTCTCTCTCTCTCTCTCTCTTTCTCACTCTTTCTCTTGACCATTTGTTTCTTTATCTACGTAATATTTTGCACCATTCTACCTATAAAGTATACGTTTATTGTCCCTTTATTTTCCCTTTATTTTCGGCGTATTTCTCTATATCTTTCATATAGCAGACGGGGTAAAAGGCGCTTTTTGTGAATTCTGCGTGTGAAATTACCACCCGGCGTAAACAGTCACACGTGCAAGTACAGTATAGGCTTGCGTACGACTGTTGTACGTGTGCAATAATGTCCCAACAAATCTCTCTTGTATAATTATCGCAGAAATATTCACTTGATAATGAAGTCAAACAATAATACAACTTTGTAAATTAACTTTTAAATAATTGCGAGCATTCTTGATTATGATGTAATTATAATAATAATGAAAATAATAATATTCAAAAATAAAAAATAAAAAATAAAAAATAAAAATGAAAAATTTTAAATTAAAAATAAATGATTACATAAAATATATGTGTTGTCTCTTTTTAAAAGTCAACTAATATTTCAAGAAAAATATAAAAAATGCTAGCAATTATTTAGAAATTAATTTAGAAATAATATAAATATATATACTTAGAGGTAATACAGATATCAGTAATTACTGTTTATTTATGAAATATTTTTTGATTTTTGAATGTGAGAAATTTACACTCCATGATGAGTATAATTAAAAATTTTGTGACTACACATTCGTCAGTTATATCATAATTTATTTTATTTTATTTTATTTTATTTTATTTTATTTTATTTCATCATTTCATTCATTTCATTCATTTATTTCATTTTTTTTTCAGTTTTTTTATATTATAAACTCTTCGATGATAAACAGACATTTCTTATTTTTGTATTCAGCAAGTTCTGTTTTTTAATAACTTCTTCAACAAATTTTCATACATTTCCACAATAAATATTTTTACTTGAGTATAAATGGACAAGTTGTTTCAATGTAGGAGAAGTGTAGTCATAATTATTTCACCCGGAAAAACGAAGTAAATGCACATGTTTTCAGTCTTCTTCTATTTTTTGCTTCGAATAATTCGTTAAATATTCAGTGACTTGAAAATGTTAAATTGGAGTGTTTTAATAATTAATCGCGTAATGTCTGCTTCGATAAACACTAAATTTACAGTGAAAATTTGCATTGTTCTTAGATTAAAATATCCGCCGATCCGACATTTTTTACCGATATCGTCTTTGGAGAATCGGAGATGGTAGTCGACTCGTACATCTGCTGGTCCAGTGAACTCCGATTAGTCGGACGAGGCGCTCCACCGAATCCCCATTGTACCGTTTAAACTTGCATAAAATAAGTCCGATCCAAATCGGATATCTTACTGGATACAACATAAAATGGAGAAATCAAAACCAATCATGAAATCGTTCGAAAATGATATTTTCATACAAATCTATGTATTATTAAAATGTACAAAAGATGTTATTTCGAAAAAAATACATGTTTTAACATTAATTTTCATTTAACTTTTTAATAATGATAACAATAATAATCAATGCAATGACATCATTTATTTAAACTTTTTAATTCGGATGATCTCCCCTAATTGTTTTTCACTATATGTTCAATACTAAGCGAATGTCGTTTGTTGAAATTGTTTCGAGTTTCGTAACAAAGTTTTTTCATGCACAAACACCAGTATCTCCTACAGTTGACTAAGAATTGAATTATTTTTAGGGGGAAGTATAGTCATTAATTTACCGATGAACTTTTCTCCAGATCTCCGGTTATAAGTAAGAGTTATGTTTCTCGTCACACATCGTACTTTTTGTCAGGCGGTACGGGTGCGAAGCGAGTCTAAGATTATTAGTCAATGTAATACATATCCCGGTTTTTATCGCCAAAGAGCTTCTTAAGGAAGATTGAGTTTTCACTGTAGTCGGGGTTAGTGAGATTTTTGCTTTACACTAGACTTAAAATTTCTGATGGAGATGCACGTTCTGCATTTTTCACCGAACTCAGAAAAAAAATTTACTTTCTTTTTGTATAATAACTTTAAGTAAATTCGCTCATTCTCCGTTATTATATGTTTGGAACAAAAAAAAAACGTATTTTCTTATTCATACATTAATAATAATAATAATAATAATGATAAAATATAAAAATAATAATTTTGTCTTTTGGTAAAATATTTTATGGAGATAAAGTTTCATAATTCACCAGAAATGTACGACTTTAGTGTACTTTAAGTTCTCCGGCTGTCGTGCGAGCTATTCACGACTCTAAAGTCCAACTTTACTCATTTGATCTATGATATATTATTGTATGCGAATACGATTTTCTTATAAATTTCCTATCTAACACTGTACAGTGAATTACTTATCACTGTTTATAAGTTAATTAAAAATATTGATTATAAATTAAATTAAATTTCATGGGTTATTACCTGACAATTCACACAATAAAATAAAACAATAATTTTTCATCTTTTTGTTGTATTTATTTAATTGTATGAGGTAGAATCCCTATATACAAGATATATAGGTACAAGCAAACATTGGTTAATCAAGTAAAATATACATGTGAACGAATAGAATTGATGCAAAAGCTTTAATAAAAGAAGCGTTCAAAAATAAAAACAAAACAAATACAAGGAAAAATGTACGATTTAACGAAAATCTAAAAACTTACGGTTATAATGAAATTAATGAATAGTCTATAAACGAAACGTGTATCTATTACGTATACAATATTAGGTACATTGAATGCCTCTATGCATATTCGGTTACATGAGCCTGGCACAAACCCGCACCCGACGAAAGTTAACTGCGGTGTGTAATAACTATACTGCAAAATTCCCGTAGACCAGATAAACCGTGATGAAATTGATAATACTCATTTTTTGAATTTGTTTATAAACATTTACTGTTATATTCGTGTGTAAGTGGTATTCAAACGTAAGTTTGTTTTCATCATTTATAGACATTTTTATTTCATACATCATTTTTTAAGATTGTTTAAGTCAATGTAGAACATATTTTTCGAGTGGAAAAAATGAAAAAAATAATGATACAGTGCATTATAGGAAAATGTCTAATTTTAAAAAGTCGATCAGGAACTCGTAGCCCTGCTTAAATTTTTGTAAATGTTCGTCAGGGAAAGAAAAAATTTGAATTACCGGGAAAAAAAGTGGATTCAGATATAAATTATATCTGGATCATATATGTTCCAGATATAGTCATATATAACCATATATACACATATATACATATATCAGGTCAAAATTCGTATATAATTATATATCGTTATATCTGGAACATATATGATTCAGATTTTATGTTGCACGACAATTTGAAATCGCGTTTAAAGTTTTATGCTTATTCTGAAGTAGAACTGTTACCGAGACCTCACCTCGAAACAAGAAAAGTAAATATAGAAATAATGATTGAAATGTTTCTTAAAGATTTGGGCTCTGGAAGGATGATTTTACATAATATATGTAATTAGCCAATAAAATTCTAGTGAAAATCTGTAAAATTGATTGAAAATTGTTGGAAATAAGATGATTGTCCTTACCTACCATTAAGGGGGTTCTAAAGTAGATCAGTTACCGACCAAACCTCAAAACAGGAAAAGTACAAATAAAATAGGATTGAAAAGTTTTTTTTTTCAGAATTTGGGTTTTGGAATAGTGATTCTACACCTAAATATATAATCCCTAAAAAACTATAGGTGACCTTGGTTCAAAGTAAAAGGAGGATTATCCGAAAGGAATTATTTTCGATTACCAGCAACAGAATCACCCGTATAAAACCCAAATTTTTAAATAATGTTTAAATAACTTTTTTTATATACTTTTATTGTTAAAATGCTCGGTCGGCAACCGTTTTACTTTAGAATCCTCAAGAAGTGTTTTCTAATAAATATATAAAGTCGAAAATTTTATTTTTTTTTTTTTTTTTTTTTTTTTTTTTTTCCTCCAATTTATTTACAAGCTGTCGAACATGACATTTAGTAAATTTTATACACTTCTATAACTAAATCATGCGAGTAACTCACCCAATGGAGAGCACTCAACTTCTATAACTACATCATGCGAGTAACTCACCCAATGGAGAGCACTCATTAAGATAAAATATATTTAATAAATATAAGTTCTAACAGTTAAACATTAATATAATGAACTAAA
>JAPYZR010016615.1:0-16667 GCA_030522945.1 Trichopria nigra
CTTTGGAACAATTTGATGCAGTTAACAAGTCGGCAACTGCGAGAATTCATTTACCGACGAGGTAGATTTTTTTTACGTCCGATATTCCACTATTAATGCTTTGTTCTTAATTGTTATTATGAAAATTCAGTTAATTATGGTGTTTTATTATGAATTTTACGTTTTTACGCATTCTTTGAGTCACTTCTGACATTTTGGGCGAAAAATAAAATTCGTTTTTTGTTCGAACAAAACTTCAGGGCGCTCTATAACTAGGTAATATCAGCGGAGGTTTGAACAAGTAGCGCCGAGCGGCAGATTAGTTCCTCGCCTTAGGTTCATTGGTTCATATCATCGTATACATCGTACTAAACTGACTATATACACAGAGGAATATTACTCTGTGCTATATACTACTCCGTGGTTCATACAGTAAATCCGACAGTTTTCGACAATTCGAGTTGATTCGAGCGATTCGAGCATTCGAGCTTATTATTCAAGATGGAGTCGAGGCCAGGAAGACGTACTTGCGTGTACTGACTAGTGTGACAAGAACTAATGAGTTTTGAAGTTTCTAAAATAAATTTCAACAACGACCAGCTGTTGCCATGAGTTTTTCAGTGAAAAAAACCAGTGGCCGAATGTGGCACGAAGCAAGAAAACAAGAAAAGAAAATTCGTGGTATGCTGGTGGATTATCGACGTCGTGCCGAACGTCGCAGAGATTATTATGAAAAAATCGTAAGTTTTCTTCACTGCAAATATTTCGCAAACTAGTGAACTATTTTCTGTATTCGAGGAATCAGATATTCTTTTCCCTAAGTGGTCGGTTTTTTCGAAATCTTATTTTTCTCTCCTTTTTTTTTTTTTAATAATTTACCAATATTAATAGTGTTTTGCGTTTTACAGAAATCTGATCCTACTCAGTTTTTGCAATTACATGGAAGGCCTTGCAAGATTCATTTGGATCAGGCAGTTGCAGTGGCTGGTGACAGTCCCGCAAATATGTAAGTATTATATGTTTTAATGTTAATATTCTGTTATGCTTCAGTGTTTCATTTATTTTGTTTATTTATTTAACCTTGATAGAATAAACACACCAGTTTATATTTATATATACATATCTAAAGACGCAGCAACATTTGGAAACGTAATTCTTCATGACAACAAAAAACATAAACAAAGCTTACATGGGGCTACTCATGTAAAGTCATTTTAAGCATTAATTATTAGGTTTCATATTACCATTCGCGATATCAATATTTTAACTTGCTATTTCCACAGGATGCCATGGCAGGGAAATGAAGACAATCTGATAGATCGTTTTGATGTCAGAGCACATCTGGATTGGATTCCAGAAGCTGCAGACACAATCGATGTGGAGGTAGCTCTCACCAGTGAAGATCGTCACATTAATTATGAACGATACAGAATAATAGTACAAAATGAATTTTTAACAGGTATGTCAACTGTATTAATATATTAAAATGTTCATTTTATTATTGTTATCTTAATTTTCATTAAACTTCTGGCGATTGCAAGTAATACATTTATTAATAATACCAATGAAATGTTTGGTAATTATTAACTGACAATTGTAGGCAACTAAATGTCTATTTTGTTTTAGTACCCGAAGAAAAATTCTTACATCAGATTCATCTAGAAGAACAGTTTGGTTCCTCAACAAAACCTGAAGCAATTAAAGATAAGAAGAAATCAAGCAATAACGCAGCCATTGGGTATAATTATGAAACTGAAGAAGGAATTCCTGAAGGCAAAGTATCCAATGCTGCTGATAATAGCACTGCACAAGAAGAAAAGCCAGAGGATGATGATAGCGATGTAGATCTTGATATTTGTGTTGATGTCTCACAAATAGAACCTGCACAGGCTCACGAAATGAATGAAGTTGCACAAAAGTATGGTTTGCTTGGTGCTGATTACTTCAGTTTCTTGACACAAGACTTTGAAGAAGCTGAAAATTTAAGGCAAGCTCGAAAACAAGAGGAGGAAAAGGCTATGTATTCTGTATGTCAAATACACTATCGGTTTTACAAAATATAACAAACTTAATTCTATTATTTGTATTCACTACTTTGTTTTCATCAGGGTCGAAGATCGCGAAGGGAAAGGCGAGCCTTTCGAGAAAAGAAAATGATTGGTCGAGTTATGAGTCCACCAAGGTGATAAATTTATTTATTTAGTCATTACGCGTTATGTAATTAATTAGTGAATTTCATTTAATCGATGTAATAAATTTTTTAGTTATGCAGCAAGAGAAAGTCCGGAGTATAATCCGTACAGGAAATCGTCATCTAAGTCTCCTTCACGCTCAATGTCCCCCGTAAATGCAGGACAAATAACGTATATCACTAGTTTCGGTGGTGAAGAAGAGGCTCAAACTAGTGTATCTCAAGGGGCTGCATCGACAACAAAGAAAATCAATTATTCTCATCTAAGACGAAAAAAATCCGAAAGTCCAACTTTTATAGATCGTACAACTGGTAGAAAAATATCAAAATCTAGAACTAGAAGTCGCTCTCGATCAAGAAACCAAAGTTCTTATCGAACGCGGGACCGAAGACCAACTTTGTCCTATTCTAGGTAATCTCAATTTCTCATTTTCTGAAATTATGAATGAAAAGTTATTCTTTTACACCTTGAAATAAAAAAATCCTTGATATAATGCTATTATTTTTAGATCAAGAAGACCTTCAAGATCTAGGAAATACGGCAGATCGCGAACACGAAGTCGGTCGAAGTGGTCTAGATCACGTAGTTGTTCCAAATCGCGAGGGCGAAGTGGATCGCGATCCCGTGGTCGAAGTAGATCACGATCGCGAGATCGAAGCCGAACGCGATCGAAGGGTCGCAGTAAATCGCGATCTTATTCACGATCGCGATCAAGGACAAGGTCCATATCGCGTTCGCGTACAAGACGCTCAAGATCATCATCTTCCAGCAGATATTCAATGTCACGCTCAAAGTCAAGATCCACGTCGAAGCCACGCAATCTAAGTCGATCAAGGGATGACAGGAAAAAACGTTACTCCAAAACTAGATCGAAATCAAGATCTAGGTCGAGGTCAAGATCAAGAACACGATCCAGAACAAGATCAAAATCTAGATCAAAATCGAGGTCGAAATCTAGAGTAAAATCTCCGACGAGATCGAGATCACGAAGCCGTTCTAGCAAACGATCGAGAAGTGTGGAGAAACCGCCTGCTATACCAAGGTTTGACATTACTTTCTTCTTACATCACTAAACTCAAATAAAAAATGTCATCCAGTTTAGAACTTGAATTGTCAGATAAAGAGGATAAATTGTCACAACCATCTCAAAAGTCCTTAACTAATAGTACAAGCACGTAAGGAATAAACTACATTTATTAGTAATCATATGAAAGAAAAAACATAATTTTTCCAATAAATAATATATTCCAAAATTGTAAAATTAATAAAAAGTTTCTCAATTTTAGGAACAAGCCAAAAGCTGGGTTAAGTACAAATTCTGGTGGCGGACACAAAGTCAGTAAGAACCATAACGTTTTATTAGTCTCTTAACGCACAAAGCAAATGAAAAAAAAATCGATTATACCCTTCAAACAATCTTACCATCAAAGGTTTTCTTAATGTATGATTACATCTTGCTTTATCCCACTTGGTTTACTTTTTTGATCTGCCAATAATGCACACCTCGCACCACGAAAATTAGGAAGTTATGCAGATTTAGTAAAATATTACTACTCTGCTCTTTTTCATTTTTATGTTTTCTGTAACTTCGCTTTTTTTGTGGTACGATTATCAAGAGCTTATGTAGCTGGGATCTTTCTTTTCTGACTTTCTAAAATTTTTTTGCTTAAGACATTCACGTTTTACGTTAAGAAAGGACTTGCTTCCTCAAGGCAAATATTTTCACTTGAACACACAATGTAATTAACGAGTTTAATTTTCAGTTTACGAAAATTACACCACAAGAGCGCCTTAAGAAAAAGATGCAAGCATTACTCAACAGGCAATGTATGTTTTATGTACATATTTTCTATACAATAACCAAATCTATATGCAGATTTTCACTTCATTAATGTAATTTACAATAAGTGCCCATAAATTGTTATCAATTCCTATCTAGATAAAAAATTATTATAACCATCATCGCTAATATATATTACAATATATGTAAAAAAATTTCTTTAGTGATGTTTTCATATTTTATTAGATAAAGCTGATAAGAAAGCTGAGCAACTGCGAATTGAAAAGTTAGAGCAACAGAGACAGGATCGAGAGGATGAAATTCGAGAAATGTCGCTAAAATTGAGACGAAAGTAAGTAATAGAAGTAGTTAGAATAGAAATTTTGTTACTACATATATATATATATATAATATGAAGGACGGAGCTCAGATTCATTATCATCTGGATCTCGTTCTCCAAGTCCACGAAACTGTAGTTCCCGGCGAGATAGAAGGGAATGCAGGGATCATCGAGTTATTGATAATGACAATGAAAAAGATAGAGATAAATACAGAAGTCGAGACCGAGATCGAGATAGAGATAGAGAAAGAAGGGATGAAAGAGATAGAAATAGGATAGAATCCAGGCGAAGACACAGGGATTCATCGCCTCGACATGTTTCACCGAGAAATAACAGGTTAATGAAGTTAAATTTGTTATTCTTAGAACAATTACTATAAGTGTTTATTAGTTAAATAATATAACAATTCAATTCTTTTAGGGGTTTAGTTGATTATTGACTGAGATGAAATTCTTCCTGGAATGATCAATAACCATGTGGAATGTTATACGATCACTCGCCGATTCACGTGTTGGGAATCTTCCTATGTTATGTTAAACTATTTGTTTTCTTAAATAAATGAAGATTATGTTAGGACATAAAACTGAAATTTTACACTCTCTACCTCAATTTTTTTATCCTTTACATTCCTTTATTCAATGTACATTTTGCACATTTTGTTTTTTATGAAGAATTTGTATATATTTGTGTATTTATATACAATATCAAAAATAAGACTCAAATAATCACGTGACTATTATACAGATTATAAAAGATTATAAATCTATATACGTATATATACAGGAATTTGGGCAGAATTCATTTAGTCGATTCCCAATTCCAGTTTTACAGCAACCACCCTTCCAGAATTAGTCTCAGCGGCCTCCAACAACAGAGAACCAAGCGATCTAATCTCTGTTTTGGATTTTGCAAAGATCATACCATACATTATACATCAGCAGGTGGTTGATAAATAAAAAAGAAGCATGCCTGGTATAAGTTTTGGAATTTTGACAAGTAAGATGTAGATTCAATAAGTAATAATTTGTAATATTTGTCATATATTTAACGTTATCTCGTTTTTAATAACGTTATCCAACGTTATTTAAAATGAGATATGAAATTCTGGCCAAAGTGCCAGTTTTAGGTTATAGTGATTGCTATATATATATATATTTATTTTCACGAATATTGGAAAAATACTTTTTTTCTGTGATTGGTAACTCCTTAAAATTTGATAACATATATTATATGATTAGTAACTCTTTAAAATTTTATGAAATATATGGAAACTAAATATTTGACCAAGTTTAAAAATCATTTTTAGTTAGCGATACTTGCTATACAAATTTTAAAATGGATCGGAGTGGTCCTGCTTTAGCGCACCTTATTTCCAATCGACAATGTGAAAATGGAAAATTCCTTAATGGTGAAGTAGTACAAGTTTCTGTTGTGCCAGATAGTGAAACTATTATTATGGTTTGTTCTATTATTTTATTATATTGTTATTTGTTTCAAGAAACAAATTCTTTTAGTTCTTGCATGCATTTGTCTGTGCCTCTGTCATTTGATTAAAATTGTTTTGTTTTATATGAATTGTTTGTTAACATAAGGAAAAATTAGTGCGCTGGTGCGATGAGGAAGCTTTGAATGTTATACTGACTACCGGAGGTACTGGATTTTCCAGTTCAGATGTCACACCAGAGGCAACTAAAAAAGTAATTGAGAAAGAAGCTCCTGGAATCTCTCAAGCAATGCTTGTAAGGAGTTTAAATGTCACTCCAATGGCTATGTTGTCAAGGTATTATGAAAAATGAAAGTAAAAGAAAAGTTGCAAAATGAAATCATGCAAATATTAATTTGTAATTCATTTAAAATTAACAAAAACCAAACAACTATAATAATTTTCAATAATTTTTTAAAAATTCACGTAGAATGTCTGACGATTTCAAATTATAAATTAAGTTTTCTTTCAGGAAGAATTTTTTCCTTATAATAATAAGTTTAATGTCTTTTTAATGTAATTAATTTAATAATAATACATTTTTATTAATAAATTAATGTCTTTGTAGATTTAAATTCTATTAAATTTAAGGGTAATATTTAATTTTTAATCACAACTCAAATGAAATAATATACTATGTTCAGAGGTGTTTGCGGAATTCGAGGCAAAACATTAATAATAAATTTGCCTGGTTCACCTAAGGCAGCAACAGAATGTTTCTCTGCAATAGCAATTGTAATTCCTCATGCTGTTGATTTAATTTTGGACAAGACATTTAACGTAAAAGCCACTCATAGTGAAATTCAAAGTCCTCCAGAACATTGTTGTCCTCACAAAAGATCAGACCTTTCGCTGGATATGGATAATGTCGCTGGTCGACTTAGAGAGTCTCCATTTCCAATGATTTCCATAGATGAAGCAATGAACATAATGAAAAAGAACGTTGAAAAATATAAATCTCACGAAGATGTAAATATTTGGAAGGTTTTAGATCGAATATTATTTTCTTCGGTTTACTCGCCCTACAGCCTGCCTCCTTTCAGAGCATCAATTAAAGATGGTTATGCTGTTATTGCTGCAGATGGGAAAGGAAGGAGAGCGGTTTTAGGTGGTCTTGAAGCAGGGCAATGCGTATGCTAATCTGTTATTCACATTTTTTGTTTTTTGTTATCATTAAATGGTTCATTTATGCTATATTTTACCAAAAATTTTTCAGCCAGGAATATTAAAATTGGAGAGAGGTACATGTATACGAATTAACACTGGTGCTCCTGTTCCTGATGGTACAGAAATATAATATTTAATAAATCATCAATGAAATTTGAAATTACTTTAACAGGTAGTGTAAAAACATAACATGTGCTATTGGTTTAGAGGCAACTGCAGTTGTACAAGTTGAAGATACTCAGCTTATAGAAGCATCTAAAGATGGAAAGGAAGAGAAAGAAATTGAAATTCTTGTTGAACCAAAAGAAAATCAAGATATAAGGTAATTTAACTATTCAATTACCTAATAATAATTTGTATTATTAAGGTAAAAGTATCAAATTTGGAAAAAAAATCTTGCATCCATTATGTATGCTCTTATATTTACAGGCCTGTCGGTAGCGATATTAAAGCTGGAAATATTGTATTGGAAGCTGGTAGAAAAATTGGTGCAATTGAAATGGGGATTTTGGCAGCTTGTGGATTCTCATCAGTTCCTGTCACTAAAGTTCCCATAATAGGTGTTTTTTCAACAGGCAATGAATTACAAAATCCTGGTGAACCTCCAAAACCAGGACATATCTTTGACAGTAATAAGATAACAATTATGATGATGTTAAAAGAACAGGGCTACGATTCTCTAGATTTGGGGATAATAACTGATAGGTGAGGATTAATGGATTTCATGCTCTATATATACCATTACATATGCATATATACGTATATATAATGTATTTATCATGTTTCGTTAAATTTTATAAATCTTATTGCTGTGTTTAAATATATTTTTTTAACGATAATAAATATTTCTTACGATGAATAATTTTAGTTCATTTTCAAATAAATTTTAATTGTTACTCTTTTTAATCATTATAATGAATCACCTTTATCATTTATTATATTATTATATGATATACAAAAACTTTTAACTTTAGGGCAGATGTAATGATTGAAGAAATAAATAAAGCTTTTGAGCAAGTTGATGTTCTTATAACTACTGGGTCAGTATCAATGGGTGACAGAGATCTGTTGAAACCAATTCTGCAAAATGTTTTCAATGGAACAATTCATTTTGGTAAATTTGCTTATCAATAATTCACTTTGTTTCACAACAAAATGGTTTTAATATCAAAAGCAAGTAATTCAATAATTATTAATCAATATGAACGTAGGTCGTGTAAATGTGAAGCCGGGAAAACCAACGACATTTGTTACTTGCGAATATCAGGGAAAGACAAAGTACGTTCTGTGCCTTCCTGGTAATCCAGTATCTACAGTAGTAACGGCACATTTATTCATGTTTCCACTCCTTAATCTATTGATTACTGGTCAACATTATAGTCAATCAGCTCCTGTTATTGTCACAGCAAAGGTATTTATGGTTTTGTTTAATTTTCATACTTTTGGCAATTTTGATTGAAATTATATAAATGAAATAATAAAATATGCCTTCTTGTTCAACAGACTACTGTATCATATACCTTAGACCCAAGACCAGAATACGCTCGAGTAATGCTCGAATGGCGCGACAATGAACCTTATCCATTTGCTCACACCACTGGAAATCAAATCAGCAGCAAATTATTGAGCTGCAGCCAAGCAAATGCATTATTAATGCTTCCTGAAAAGACTTCCTCGATTCAGGTTTTAAGCCCGGACACTTTGGTACCAGCAATGCTGCTTGGTTTCCACCAGTCCATCAAATCGTGAAGCTGTTTTAAACAATGTACGCACATTGCTTTGTATTGACATATATATTTTGCAGAACTATATATTTTAAATCTTGTATAATCCAGAAGACTAACAATTATAACAATTATAACTACAATTGTAAAGGATCATAGATGTACATTTTTTCCAACATTGCCAAAATAAGTTTTATAAAATTGTTATAACTTAAAATATCATTCATCGGTATATCATCATTCTTCTCAAATGCATATGTATTTCAAATCACATACCAAACCCTTTAATTTAAATCCTTTATAACAAGTTTTATTAATCTATTTTATCAATTTCATGAAAAAGTTACCCAAGTATTTACTTATACTACTATAGCTATATGAGTAGAATCAAAATTTGAATACTTCTGCAGCAAGTGCGTTTGTGGGGTTATCCAACGGTACCAAAATGGGAGTTTCGCAGCAACGGGTCGTCGTTTCGTCGGCAAGATGGCGTTTGTGTCGGGTTTTCCAAGGATTCCTAGACTGCGCTACCGACGGCGACCGGGAACATCGTATACAAAACGGCGATTCCTGCAGTCCAAGGGGAAAGGTGCAAGAAGGAAAATGGCCGATGGGGATCCGAGAAAAGGGCAGGGACGTCGTGCGCTCCGTATCGCTTGAACGGAGTTGGACGTTTTTCGCGCTGAATCGTCCGCGTACGTGAGCGCGAATTCTCCGTGAAGGATCGGTCCTGCCTCCAGGTCGGTTTCGAGTTCGCGTAGTGCAGTGAAAATCAGCGATTCGGAGGTGTGTTCCACGGACAAGTGGCAACAATAGACGGACTCGTCGCTGGCGGAGGAGGTAAACACGATTTCTCCTCGTGCTTTTATCGTCTCTTTCTCTCTCTTTCTATCTCGTTTCGCGGCGCTCGGTCTCTCTCGCTCGCAATGTTCCCAATCCGTCCTCCTCTCGCCATTCGAGATCTCTTGTGATTTCTCTCTCGCTCTTGTCGTTTTTAAGGTTACTTTCGCCGATCGATTTTAAGGGAGACCGAGATGTTGAGGGAATCGATCGTTTCCTCGGGGGACGCGTATGTGTAATATCGGTGCTCTCGTGCGCGCCGAGAAAAGGGATTCATCGATCTCGCCTGGTCCTTCTCGCCGTGTACCTATACCTATACCTAGACTGATGTGTGTATGTCTCTACTCGCTGCCACTTGTGGACGTCTTAATAGGTTTACGTGCTCGAAAGCTCCGCAGTCGCGACATATTCCGGCTATACCTCCGCTACATGACAGCCTCGCTTCCTCTCTCTCTCTCTCTCTCAATTCGGGACATTCGTCAAGGAGTGGCCAATAAGATCGCCTAGATTACCGGATTAAAAGCTACGAAGATCGACCGAGTGACGTTTGTGCGTGTGCGGGACGGAGACACGGGTATACGGCGAGGGAGAGGAAAAAGTCGTCGGTCGAAAAAAGGAAGGATACGCAACGACGTTTAAAGGGACGGTGCCCTCTGCGCGTATTCGCCACGCGCTACCCGTCTCGTCGGCTGCGTCTTCGCTGAGCGACTCTTACTACTTGGCCCGTGCGGCGATCCATCCCGAACTTTCGACGATGAACCTCCTCCTCTTCGATTCGGCGATTGTTGCATCGCTTCCGGTGCTGCTGTGCTGATGGTGTAATAATTTTCTATGACCTCGACTGCTTTCTGCGTCAGCGCGAGTGCCGGAAAACAATGCCGCAGTAAAAATTACTGTTGAGAAAATGAGTTCTGTATAAGAGTTGCCTGCACAGTGTGCCGTTACACTTTCTTCTTGTGCACGTAAGTAGCTGCGCGCGAGGATGGCAATTTTTACTATACTCCGTGATGTTGCGCGTCACAATGACGAGAAACTCACTGGATGTTTTTAAATAAGAAAAAAAAAAAAAAAAAAAAAAAATGAATTTTATGGCAGATGGGGCCCTCATGTGAAAAGCGTGTAAAAGTAAAAGAACGCTCTCAATTTATAGAGCGACATTGTTCATTTGCACGAAATATCGATGATTGTAAGGTTTGTCCAAACAAAAAAAAAAAAAAACTATAGATACATTTCGAATGCAGCCGCTTTGCCGCCGATGAAAGTTCATTGCTGAAATAAATGTTCTCATCATTCCAACATTTATTTTAAGATCGTTTCAAGTTTACGTGTCTTCACGACATTGATAATACTATTACTTTGTAATAATTCGATGTTAAAAGTTAGATTTAATTGTGTTGGAGGTTGCATCGTTTTCCAGTATTCGCGCCGATTTAGCGTCACGATTTCAAAACTATCCTAGAAATCACAGAGTAGTCGGTATCGAGAAAAAGTGTAGATTTAGGTGAAACTCGCATTAAACTCACCTACGTGATTGGCATTTCATCGCACGTGACAACGTAAAATCTACAGAACTTCCCTGCTAAAATCGAAGTGTACGCGGAAGTGTACACTGGTCCAAATTACAATTATGGTACATCTTAGATATAGTTGAACGGCATTCGGGATGTACTTTGGGCCCCCGTACATTTCCCGCACATTCATGTTTTCACCAGGGTTGAGTTCAGAGATGAAGAAAAATGGTGATAGAAGAAAATAATGATTTGATCAGGGGTGTCTTCAGCAGCCACGTGGCGATTCCTCTCGTCGAAAACCAAGCGGTTGATCGTAGTGAAAGATGGACTAAATTGAAATCCAAATTGCTATCAGCTTGAGTCCACCATCGACTAGTGCTCGTCAAAGCGGACAATTCGAAATGTCACCGTATCGATCATCGAATATGCACGGTCCGATACAACTGACTATCGCGAGATTTAAGGAGTATTGTCCGTTAAGCGCGATTATGACAAGCAGAATTTCCGTACGAGGAACTGTAAAGCCGGTCACGAATGAAGATGCCACTATTTATTTAGAGCGACTCACCTTGAGTAAATGTAGATATCATTATAAAGATTATTATTAGAGCGACAATACTACGGCCGTACCAACCATAAAAATTGTCCTGTCAACCAGAAGTATGGTGGACAAATTTCCGTGCTTCTCTTCTCTTTCACCGTTACTCAGTCACCTTCTTTCTCTCTTCGTCTTTCCCTACCCAGGGTCACTCTATTTCGTAGCATACCTAATAGGATAGAATTATTTGAAAATGTTCAGGCAACTCCTTTATTTTCTAAACAGTCCAAAGTTAGTTAAACAAATATCCCAAATAACAGTACGCGAATGTTACGTATGTGCTTACCTATAAGATAAAAAGATACAGAGATTTGAAAAATGTAACTCATTTTAACAAAATTAAAGATTAATTTATGCCTTATAAAAGGTATGCCATATTAGTAATTGTTAATTCTAAAAGACAGTTCACTATAAGGATAATACTCCCCTCCCCCCCCCCCCCCCCCCCCCCCCCCCCCCACCCACCCCCCGCGCCGCTAAAAAGAATGCACGTGCGTGAATTGTTACTTTGGAAGTATATCTGAAGACATGCAAAAGGACAATGTACTTGAAAGAAAAGAAAAATTTCTTTGAGGCTGAAATTTAAAGGTTCTGTGGATTTTCCCATAAACGTAGTCTTTCGTTAGAAAATGAATTTAATTTAATTTAAAAAATAAAGAAACGTATTAATGATAATATAATTATAAATAATGAAAGCTTTTGAAGTGTGTGGATGTTCTATAATTCATACATTACGTGGGATAGTTTAGAAATATACAAATACTACAAAAGGGAATATGGACGAATAATTCTTAAGTAGCCGACTACATGCCCATTTACCCTATAAATGTTGATAACGGACGTTGAAAAATTTTATAATCTCATCAAATTTTTTTTGATTAATGATGAAAACTTTACTAATTTACAAAACATTTTGTTTTTTTAGGAACTAAGGGTTGTAAAGGCGAATTCTCCGAAAAATATACAGAATAACATTAAACAGATCATAATAAGTTGAAATATGACACTGCTCAATTGCATGAATATAAGAAGAGTTTATAGGGATTACGAAAAAGTTCTGTAAAATGATTGTATGATAACATTAAATCCTCTATCCTCTATCCTTTATCCGCTATTCCTCTATTATATCATAAATATGTATGTTTGTGTATTTGTTTGTTTGTTACCAAATTCTACAAAAACGCTTGGGCATATTTGACAAGAATTTGGCATCCAGATAAACCATGATATTAAGTATAATGAACTCCACTCGAACGTATAAAAACAGCAAATCAACTCTCCATCAAAGCCATAAATTTCTTCATTACTTATTTTAACGAATTATTCTCATTTCAATCGAACGCGTATTGAGCGCGGCATTCAGTGCGCTTGTAAAGCCGCTAAAATACTATCTTTGCACTCGATTTTTGAAATTATATAAAATGTATTTCATTCTTTATAATATTACGAAGAGAATGCATATGGTCTTATGCCGTCGCCATAGTGGAAAGTATATTTTAACTTAATTTTTTGTTAAACGTTTACGGTTACTCGTAATTGTGCGCGAGCTGATATTTCGCATTTTAACTGCCTTTGCACTCGATTTTTGGAAGAATCATTCGACCTTTCCTGTGAAGAAAATGATATAGAAGTCTTCCCAAATATAGATATCGTAGTCAAAATAAAAACTATTAAACATGATATAGAGTGTATGAACCATAATATCATTAATCGGCCATCCATATAATCAAATTTTTTTCTAAATGTTGAAAAAAATTACGAACACTTTTCTGATAACATCAATGTTGATGAGAAAGAAATAACGATGACAAAGGAATATAAAAATATATAGAATGTTTGGCTGATATTGTTCCAAATTGTGAGAATAGCGCAAGTATTTCTGATACCTTGGATACTCGAGATCGACGTTGTTCCTGCAATGGAGAGAAGAACACAGTTTTTCGATTCCATACTCATTTGTTCAAGAGTATTGGATAGAAAAGGCTCCATCTTTGAAAAAAGAATGGACAGATGCATTTAACAGTTTATTTATTCATTTCTATTCGAAATGCGTCTTAAAATTTAAATATCATGACCTATCATATGGGAAGAGAAAAAAAATCCGCTTCACAACTTCAGAAATTTGTGGCTATGATGGAGAGTTGATTTGCTTAGTAACATCCTATAATCAATCCACCAAACTTTTCAGAATACTAAAATTCGTTCGTGTTCTGTAATGTTTTTTCCCCCTAATCTTCCGAGCGCGTTAGGGAGAGTTGAGAACCGCTGCTGGTGCGCCCCGCGTTCGAATTTCCTGCCACGAATTTCCTGCTACTTTCAATGTCTTGGTAATGCCGCCAACCCGCCAGAACCTCGATATTTAATATTGGTTTTAAATGGGAACATTCATTATTTTTGGTTTATCAACTGCAACTTTTATCATAGGGTCCAAACATATGTCCATTGGCATACCTTCTTTTGAAGACATTTGAAAAAGATAGATCCAAGGCTCGGTCAAAAAAAAAATGTCCGTTCGAGTTATTCGACTTTCAATACCCATCATTTATCGATCTGAAAATTGAACAAACAAAAATACAACAGCTTTCGTCTATCTAACTTTCTAAAATCGCAACTAAAAATTATAAACCACAAAGTTCATACTCCTTAGTATTTCCCGCTTGAAATTATATCTCTCATTAATTAAAAAAATAATTAGTTAAACCGACTTATCTTCTGTGTCGTGGGAAAGTTCACTTACAAATAAACCATGTAAAAGTTATTTACAAATATAAGCCAATATATATATAGTGTACACAAATTCAAAATCGCGATTAATGTAAGTGAGTGTGGAAGCCATGGTACTACCGTGCATAGGCTCATGACGGAAAATCATGCCCACGAAGCTATCCTAAATTTGTAATCAAATCCATCAGGAATTAATGGAACTAGTCCTTAAGCAGTAGCAGGACCAAAGAAAACCTATGCATCAGCGACATCGTCAATCACGTACCCAATCAGAGCAAGGTATCATTATACAAACAGAAAATGATTTTCCAAATGGAGACTATACCTTCGCGTTAAGTAAAATCACCGACAGTAGAAATGTCCTCTTTATATCTCGAATAGGTAAAAACAGGATTTGTTTTTTTCCTGGCAGCAGAAAAAATAGTAAATGGTCAGTCGTTAGAAAAGCTCCCACTAGTCAACAAGTTAAATAGAATAGTCGTATCACGCTGATCATTTATACGTGCAGGTTATAATGAAAAAAGAGAAGTCAACACATTCAAAGCTTCCGCAGAGTTATTCGTAGAACCCGAAATTATACAAAAAATCCCTAGTTTACTGGTTCTAAATTATAAGGAAACATAACATACAGAATATTTTTAGTGATGGAAGCAGCAATTTGCTATATATCCGCAAACAAAAAGGCCACATTGCTTATACTCCACTCAAGAAAACGAACACGACGAATTACAGATAAATCAAAGCCAGCCTGACACTTCTTTGCCTTGTTCACAAGCAACCAAACCATAAACACAAAATCAAAACAATTCAATCAAAACAAGGCTAACACGTCACCTGAAACAGAAACACGTACTGATAAACAAACTCACATAGTAAATAAAGATTTGAGCAACTAGATAACTTCGTCGACAGTTGTAAAGGCAAAAAATGTTTATGAACTGTCGAAAAACTATTGGGAAAAAACATCTAAATTAATTAATATGATTACTGTAGCCATAGAAGGCAACAAAATATAAAAAAAAAATTGTCAAGAAAACTTAAAAAACAGTCAACTAACGCATCATCTTAAGAATAGGAGTCCAAATCATCGCACCAGCACATTTAAAGATCATTAACATATATCTCCTAAATAGCCTTCAAAATCCATGGTTGATCCTAATTAATAACATATAGTGAATAATGAAAAACAAAAAAACATTTTGGTTACGTGTGACTTTAATGCGCACAATTTTCATTGGGGGTCTCACCACTATTGCCCTGTAAATACATGGAGAAAATAATAGTTGACCAAGAATTTGTCGTGCTAAACACTACTTTTCCCATGCATTACAACGTTGTAGTAGAAGTGTAATTGATTTAACACTTTGTAACGTAAAATTTGCAGACCGATTCGACTGGTATAATCAGTTCAATTTCAAACGATCATTACCAGATACTCATTGGCTACAACCATACTTCGTATCATATGAATAAACGATTACATCATCCCAAACAAGTGTGGAAATTTAAACAAGCGAATAAAGATGATTGGACGAATTACGCTAAAACGACAGAAAACATGCTAAAACATGTTCACTTTCCCATCGACGAACTTAACAGAATCATCATAAACAGAGCAAATGAAACAATCGGATCGCACACCTGTTATGGGCAAAAAAATAAAAAAACCACTCGTTCAATCGCTAGAAAAAACACAACTCAGAACAAAACAAATCATCATTTAAAACATAATACATACGAAAAACAACATTCTGACAAATATCATCAATTAAACTGAACAACAAATTGTTTTGTGTCACTGTCAACGAAGAAAATATTCGTTTAGAGAACGATCAATCAATATGATTCAGACAATTAAAACACCTATAACCTATACTAAAAAATCCAGAGACATTACAAATTCTACTGTTTTATTAGTAACGAGTCGGTGATGTACTATCTAAATGCAAACAATACAAACCCTAAGGGTGGACCATGGAACCTATTAAATCGTAAAGAGCAAGTGGCACTACTGCGACTCAGAATTGGCCATACAAAACTGATCCATTCTTACATTTTTTCCAAATCACCACTCTCTGGCGTAATGAATGTAATAAACGATTCACCGTAGAACGTTTACTAAACGATCGTACATCATTTAAGGATGCCCTAAGCAACATACTTAAAGACGATCTCGTGCATCGACGTCATCATCAACGGAAGATTGATCCAATCCATAGTGAAGAGCTTAAAGGACACAAACTTATTCAAAATTCATTATTCACATCATCACTTCAACATAGGTAGAAAAACTAAAATAAAATTATAAAAGTCTAAATGTATCAAACT
>JAPYZR010016635.1:0-10681 GCA_030522945.1 Trichopria nigra
TGTTAGTAGCACATACAGAGAGTTCTTTAGATTCCACAAGAAATACGACTATAATGAACATTTCCAAATTAAACTGTTTTTTTTTTTTTTTTTTTTTTTTTTTTTTTTTTTTTTTTTTTTTTTTTTTTTTTTTTTTTTTTGGTTTTTTTTTTTTTTTATTTTTTTTTTTTTTTTTTTTTTTTTTTTTTTTTTTTTTTTTTTTTTTTTTGTTATCGTGTAAACATAAGTTGCTCGTTACTTTGTATACATATAACGCGGCCGGCGTCTAGAATACAATAGATTCCCTCGTCGAAGCATTTGCCGTCTCTTTGTGCATTACGCGGATACCGGCGTTTGTACGCGCGCGCGCGCAAAAGCAAGTACAGTGGTCGGTGCATGTACACACATATATATATATATATATACGAACACGGATTACGGAGTACGTTGGCGCAACGCGCCTCGATAAACAGACTACATATATATGTATACGTTATGTATATACGCAAGCGCGCGCGCGCGCCTTGTTTCTCGTAGGCGGATACGATACGATGCGGAGAGCACGCGCTCTTTCAGCCTCTGCTGTGTACATAATACTCGCTGCAAATGTATCTTATACGCGAGTTTAAAATGTGCGGCGATACGCGAAAAACATCGACGCCATGCATGATGCGAGATTTCATTAAGCAATGATTTAACAATGGAATGTTCGCAGCAAAATGGGAGAAAAATGAGACTTTCCCAACGAATTTCAAGGATTATTTATATCGCATTTTATGGGCGGGTTCAAAAATTGATCAGTTATACAGACCTATAACCTGTTCACGTGAAAAAATGCTGAAAGAGAAATTTCTAATGATTTAAATATTTTTCAGTGAATTTTTATGGTATATCAGTGTATGTAATAAAAATAGACTTCAATAATTTTAAACTTGCACATTATTGCTATCCATTAAAATTTAAAGTGAATAGAAAATTTTAAATTGCCAATTACATATATATATACGCCCCCTGGACCCTCGGCACACTTCGCTTCTTTTCTGAACATTGTACCCTGATTGAAATGTGAAAAGAATGGGAGAAATGGACAGTGTATGAAAAAAATGAATTTATTTAAATTATGTCATGGGTGGTTTTATTTGTTCTGGTTTTGTATATATGCTTTTTTTGATGACAGCACCTTTGCTTTCTGCTTACGAAATTCACAAAGTGTTTCACTCTGCGTTTCGCGGTCACGTAGTATATTTACTTTACTTGGTCGTAATTCTTGCAAAAATCGCACCTTCGAAAGTTTGTGCTAATTTTACTCATTTTGTTCTACATTTTCGATTAATATGCCGAAAAACGAAAAATAAGTAAATAACGTTTAGAGACGATCTTTGATAAACCATGTCGAAATTTAACTTAAATCTCAATAATATATTTAACGGAAACTTCAAAATAATGTCAATAATGTAATAAAAACTTTGATAACTATACTCCTGCAATCAAAATAACACTTTTTATCATCTCTTTATTTCTTATTGTATAGATTTCTACATGATTTTTGTACCAAAGTTATAAACAAAATCGTGGCACATTTCTTTAGACAAATGTTGTTTAAGAGTATATACCATATATACCTTGCATTGTAAGATGGAAAACATATATTCACAGTTTCGTTACTTTGATTTTAAATAAAAAACCGTTACGTTTGCATATACAGTGAATTCGATTGGAATAGTTTTAATTGTATTTGTTATACATATTACAAATAATAGAAATGTTACAATTTAATATACACGTTTTTTATTTGTTATTGACACTATAGACTTTTTAATATTGTTATATATAATATGTAACATGCTGATGCAGATAATCAGAGATCGACAAAGAGCGTATACCTATATAATGTAAATACCCGGTGATACCTGTCAATCAGGAAGTTGTAGAAAGTGAATCTTTCGTTCAAATATTCGGTCTACCTTCTTCATAACGATACCAGTTAAATTGAAAGTTATGGGAAAAATCAGAAAATTCGAAAAGCATATAGGAGTAGCACCGTTTTGTCGGGTTCCGTTATGAGATTTAGGTCAGGTGATGAATCTCTGGCACGTATAGAGTGCCGCATCGGATTATCGTTTTATCTTAAAACATTTTACAGATATACTTGTATAGTACGTATAATTATTGTAGCGTCTATGAAATGACTCGCGTGTATTTGCACGTGTATGCTCTTCGTCAACAATACCTAACCTTTCTCCGTTATAACATAGCTGGAAATAAATTGTTATAATTTGCTGCATTTTCTGTCGCGCATATAGCTGCTGATTAAAAAAGTATGCTACAAAAATTTTGTTAACGGGATTCACAATGCTGAATTATTTAGTTTTACCAATTAAACTTATTGTATTATTGTTTTATTATTGCGTATATATATTTAAAACATTTTTTAATTATCTTTCAATTGTCGTAACTTTTGTATTTTTGTTTGATTTCTCGCATATATACAATTCCAGATTTCTGCATAATGTCCATCAATGCGAAGCATCATATTAATTGTCATGGGTAATTTAAATCACGCCATGTCCAAATATTAAAATCGTGAGATTTTTTTAACATTATTGTCTACCACCAAGTATATATATACCGCTCATAGCCCGGTGTATAGGCTTTCATACACAGTAAGAAAAAGTAAAGGGCTTGTGTGTGATTAATTCGAAACGTCAGAGAACGTATAATTCGGCGCTCAACTGAAACTATCTTACAAGATTTGTTTCTTTTTATATGCTTCTATATTGAAATTAATTCCAACTGGTCTTTTGCGTTTCTCCTTTTGTTTACTTTTTTGATAAATTCGCTGTCATAGATATTTTATATAGTCGAACCCTTATTTGTTGTTGATTTTTTTTTTTTTTTTATTATTATTAACTAATACTATATAATATTATCATATGTAATTCATACTTATTGTTTATTTATTTTTTTACATCGTGCTCTTAATGTAAATGAATACTTAAATGTTCAGATTGTTGTTTACTTTAATTTTAACGACACGAAAGTTAATTATTAATTGGTTTTTTTTTTACGAACCACATTAAAATAAATGTCAAGTATTACCAGAATCTGAAGTTCTTTTTCTATTTAATTTTAATTTTTTTAATTTTTTTTTTTTTTTTTTTGAAGAACATAAAAAATAGAAACGTCGCGCACTCTTTCACACTCATACGAAAAAACACCATAGAAAGCACAAAATACTATAATAAAAATTATGTGAAAACTATAGTTCTTATATGGTTTTTCTGTAGTGACATATATATTATTTTTGCGAGTCGTGTATATATATATAGTATTTTTTCGTAAAAGGGCATTTAAATTACTGTTTTCATTCCAATGTTATGGCGAAGCAATATTTTTTGTGCTAGATTCAATCAGATCTAATTTTATATGACGCAAAATAAACCGTTAGGTAGCTTCTTATTGTCTATTCATCTCGAATTGAACTTGAAGATGCACATTCAAGGTGATCGAGCAAAGATTGTGAAAGAATAACTTGTCTTCTGGCATTTGTCGCTAATATGCCAACAACAATCTTTCAAATCAAAGTCAACTTTAGTCTATCTTTCTTAATCTCAGAACTCTTTATTAAAATATATGTTCCATTTAATTATTATATGCATTAATTATTTGCAATGAAGGATAAATTATATCCTTCACTGAAAATAATCAAAAGCAATATACATATTAGTGCGTATGCATGTTTATTGACTTAATTTATTGTATATTTGTGATAAAAAAATTCATTATAAATTCAGTCACAAAAAACTCATCACACGTGAATATCTTGTAGCGTTTTGTTGATGGACGAGTTTCGTTACTGCTTAAAAACCTTCATTGGCAGGATTTTTCTTCCCATAAGACTCTAGTATTTATCTACACCTTCGCTGAAACTAAAAGCTGTACTACGCCCCAGTCTTAGAATAAACTAGGCTACATTATCGGCTTTACCGATCACAGCAATCTTCGAGGTCGGTCACTAAAGTCGCATTCATCTGAAAGGTACACAGCCGTGTCGATCGTCGTCGCTATATTGAATGAACGCTCAGTCACAAGTGCTGTTCAAACTTTATGCATCGATCGATTAAGAAGATCGTAATTACAATTATCAGACTCAATTTACAAATTTCGGGATTCCATCGATAAACCTGATTGGATTAAATAAACTAATTTATCATCGCTGTTTTAACAATTCCAACTATCGAAACCTTAATTCAATTTATTAGACATTATTTTTTATAAAACTTCCGACAATTATTCTTTTAATTTCATTTAGGTTGATGGCTTATTCCAATTGCAATTTGTTTGTTTTAATTGCCTTATACAGATCGGCCACACCCTTTATTTTCGGTTTTTATGTATAAATGTTCAATATAATATATATATGTATATTAAAATATTACTATTTTCTATTTTCGTAGATATACATAAATACACACATATACATATATATGAATAATGCAATAATATATGAACTACAAAGATGATCGAGTTCAAGAATGGAAAAGGCACTACTGTATGTCAATATTTTCATATTCGTGTAGCTTCAATTTTTACATAAGCTTCATCTGAAACTGAATTAAACTGAAATTACATAATAAATTATAACTATTGTTATACACTTTACAAAAATGCATTAGTTTTGCACTGATGTTTATGAAATCTTTAGCAGAAGACCAGAAGATATGATCAATAGCGAGATTTAAAAAATGACAAAAAATGTGTACGCCTTTATTATAGTCCAATTTGAAAGCTTGTATACGTGTGTACGCGTAATACTCGAAATAATTGCTCCGAAAGTCGTAATTTCATGAATAGGAAATAAGTATCGCGCGTTTATTACACGGTAAAACTCTGTAATCACTATTTCCGAAGTGAATCACTGTCCCTACTTTACGTATCGCATGATTCACGTAGAATCTTGTCGCTGTATTCGTCAGCGATTTCTCAATAATTAGGTTCGTATAGTAATAATGATCCACGGAAACTATATGAATGACGCGCCCAACTTTCGTATATAGCACTTGTTAATATTTGAACAGTAATATTTACGAAAACTCAATATTAATATAAGACACCAATAAAATCGAATAAAAGATGAAATCATGATCATCGATTTTTTTTTAATTATTATTTTGAATGAATATCGATATATTTTCTTCAATAATTTTTCCAAACGTAATCAGTATAATATATGTTATAAATTTTATGTTATAAAATATATTCTCAATTTTAATTGAAATTTTATTCTAATCTCTGATGAAAGATTTTGGTTTCCGTGACTTATATGTTACTTTCTTTCAATGTCATATTTCACTCTATTCTATTTTAATTTAAAAATATAATTTTATACAGTTGGTTTTTACAGTAGCACAGAATCTTGAAAGTTTAATTTTTCAGCATATAAATTATATTGATTTTAAGTTTAATTCTACCATATGTATGTAGAATTACACCCTAGAATTTTTCTGACACAATACTTAACTTTTAACATTCCTTGTTTATAACTATTTATTTTTTATATCCCATACAAAATGGGCATAAGAATTGAACGACTCTATTGGCATCAGTAAATACTTGCGCCTCTCAATAGAAATCGAAACCTGATCTGTTAATTTTCAAACGAGTGATGTCAGCTTTAGTATGAAAATCGTCTCATTCGCGATATAAGAGGATTGCAATTTTCATTGTAAAAATTGAAAGTCTTTTCAATATATAAAATGAACAAAATATGAAATTTTCAAATGACAACTCAATCAAAAAGTTTAATAAATACCAAAAAAATGAACGTATATTAAATAAATAAATAAATAAATAAATAAATACGAACCCAATAAACTAATACAAAGAAACTAACAATTCAACACAAATACATAAAAAATTAAATACAAATACCACAAAAGTACTCGTGTTCAGTACTATCTTTAGTTTAATGATATTTTTATCTTATTTGTACATTATGTTAATTAAGTTGTCATATCTATATATATTCATTTTTTTTCTCAATTAGTAAATTGTACTAAGAACGTCTATTAATATTTGTTAATATTTATACTTAAAAGTTATAATTTTTGTGATTTGTTTACGCATTGTGCTCTATATTATACCAAATGGTCACGAGGACAAGGTCCATATTAAACCATGTGAATAACTTTTAGATGTTCCCCAAATAATTATACGAGAAAGACAAACTTATGGAAAAATTATAATTATATATGTATGTAAATTCTAGCAAAAAATGATGACGCAGCTTCTGCCCATTCTTTCTGGCCTGTATATACGTTAAAAGTAATGGAGTCCAGAAGTAAATAACGCAAATTCAAAGACTTAAAAAGTCTTAAAAGAATGTAACTCGTTAGTCTAATTATCCGTAGCCACAGCATATTAACATTTTTCTTCGCAAAAGACCTATAATAACAACAGTAGGAAGGAAGGTGTACTTAGGAATTTCTGAAAGTGCAATTGGTCACCGATTAAGTACCCAATTCGTCATCTTACTGTTTTTGTAGCTTATATCTCATATATAATGTGTTCATGAGAAAGTACAGTTTTAGGTTAAGATGATGACTCGGTGAATCATCCAGGATTACAGACCGTCATCGGCACAATTGCATTATAGTGAACGGTGTATGTCGTGTTGAAATACATCTTCGCTTCACGCCTGTCTAATCAAGACTCGTGTGCCATGATAAGATAGTGTATGTAGACGCTTCGCCCTACACAATACTGGAGCATCAGGTGCGCGCGCTTATATTATCCGTCACTATAACGGAACTATGTTACGAAGACAATTGTTGCTAATTGAATTATGGTTGTAATTTATTCTGATTAGTAGTTTCTAGCATCGCAAGTGGAATGTCGATTGGGAAATTAACACTTATCTTTCAGTCGAAAACGATAACAATAATAATTGTTCACAGATTTGCTTGTTTTTTAAATTAAGTAATAGTCGATATGGATATATAGTAGTTGGTTTTATTTAATTATGTTCCTTTTTTTTTTTCTTTCTTTTTTTTTGTTTTTGAAAAATGCCGCAGCTACTGCCCATTTTCTGCTGGACTGTATATGTTAAAAGTTAAAAGTAATGGAGTCCAGAAGAAACGGCCGTAAACGCAAATTCAAAAATATGAATTAACACAAATGTTTATATGCATATACACTGTCTGCTTCTGATGTACTGCCACTTCAAAAGTCTCTATTCTAACTTATTGTGATTACTAACAACTGTATACGTATAGGTTAGAAATTGTTGTGCAACTTTGCTTTTGTGTTGTCCAATAAATCAATTGTCAGTGGACGTCCATGATTCGTTAAATGGACTACATTTCACACTAATCAATGGTTTTGGTTAAACTTTTGTAAACTCACTCTAAAAGCAAATAAAATATTTTACACTATTATATAGAAGCAAATGTTGCTTTCACTATTATTAGTGTGATATTTTACTTCAGTAGACTGACTTGACTCATTTCATATACCTTTGCTAAATACATTGAATGATAATAAGAACATGACTGAATGGTAATTAAGGCACACGTGAGTAAAAATACAACGTAGAACTACTTTTGAGAAATATTAAAAATTGATTTTTTATAATAGACAATTTCGACGTTTGGAAATGCAATGTTTGCGCAAATACAAAAAAAAAAAAAAATGAACGGTATAACGCCTCATCGGATACGAAATTTAAACAAACTCTGAATATGAATATGAAAATGTAAAATGTATTTAGATTTCAATTTTGATATACCGTTTAAAAAATAATTCAGCAATCATATCACAACATCGTTAAAATATATATAGCAACAAAAAATACTTGTGTCAGATTATAAGATGGCAGATATTTTTCATTGCACATACAATACTCATATTATTTTAAAAAAACACTACTACTTATTGAAACGTGTTTTAAAATATTTCAAGAATTTGCGCACAAATAAGTATATGCATATATATATATATATGGCCGTAAGAAACCACTTAAGAGGACAAAATGTTGTCGACCTTCGGGAATAAGAGGCTTCCGTTGTTAAGTCACCTCGAATGCGCGTGACTTCTCATCGAATAAACCCTTATTCAGCGGGGAAATCGAGCGAAAAAAATTTAAGGGAATTTTCAGATTATAGTATATATACATGCCTGTTAATATGTAAGGTATATGGATTCACGAAATGCTAATAATTTTTTGACTTGTTATACGTCTATACAGATTATTTGAAGCGCCGACGGTTTGATTTAGTTTAATGTATAATTAAAGCACACTATATATATATATATATATATATATATATATATATGAGTGTGTAAGGAATTGGAAACGAACCTTAAAGCGCATCAGGAACATTATAACGAAGGATCAACATCTTGTTCCATAACATTCTGTATGGCCTTTACCGGCTAGATTTATTTACTCGCAAGATATATCTTAACTAAATAAACAGTAAACGATCATACTAATTCGATTATTCGTGTGGTTTAGAATTTGAAAGAAAGCGCCATTCTTCGTGATACATATACACATACACTTTCGTATATATATATATATATATATAGGGAGTCATTTAATGAGCCACGGGTATCAGTGACTTTTCGGGTCGTGGCGGGTGTTATCCGATATAACAAAGAAAATTCC
Source organism: Trichopria nigra (assembly GCA_030522945.1). Lineage (NCBI taxonomy): Eukaryota > Metazoa > Arthropoda > Insecta > Hymenoptera > Diapriidae > Trichopria > Trichopria nigra. The sequence goes on from JAPYZR010016635.1 coordinate 8,648, forward strand.
AAATGGCACCAGGCAAGTCAGCGCCAAGGGCGTCGAAAATGCCGGGATTATTTCACGGTTCCCTTTTCCCTTCGTTTAGCTTAAAAACTTTTCGACGACTTTAGCTAACAAAGAAAGAAAATGTAACTGCGCGCAGGTATATACATACTTAAGAGTTTATTCACAAGTGGACGCGAGATGGAATAAGTGCCCCTGCTGCTTTTCTTTCCCTTTTTCTCCCACTTGCTTCTCGCTCGTTCTCTCATTCTTTCTCGCTTGCTCCTTTTCTTATTTGCAGAAACATCACGTATACAGGGTGGCCGTAAAATGCCCAAGAAATGATTTTCGTTGAATCTAACGTGAGAGTCGGCGTGAGAAGGTGACGGGAATTTTGCTTCGAAACATTTTTCGGCGACCGTGACAATCGATCTTTCCGCTTCGTTCAAAGTTCGAACAAAATAGTGAAACGTTACATTATGCAGGGGCACGATTTAGAAAAAGTACTCTCGATTTTTTCCATCACTTAGGAGATAATTTGCAGAATGTTAATACGAAAATGTACAAAAGATAACAAAAAATTGAAATAAGAGTAAATTCCCTAGAAGAACTTTGGTCATACGCTTCAACAGAAACGTTCGAAACATATATATATATATATATATATTATATATATTTGACGAATTAACTGTGTACAGGAGCGTTCCATAAACAATAATGTGCCATTATGTTTTTTAAAAAAAATTATGTAAATAAATATTTCAATATTAACTGTTCTCTTCATCATCGTTGTCAATAATTGCAGCATTAAACTAATTTTCTACATTTAAGAGGACATTTGTTAATTAGGAAAATGTTTAGACCAATGTAATGAATAGTCCATAAATGGTTAATTAATTAAGAGTATATATACTCAGTGTCAAATAAACATGTGATCATTTTAAGAATAAAATCGATTTACAGTCGGTAAAATGCGTGAAATATCTCGACAAATTATTTTTCATTTGTTCGCTCATCAGCTGCAAATTTTCAAGTCGCATATTATTTTTAAACTTTTCGTACATTAAAAAATAAAAACAAAAAAAAAACGTTAAGTATAATTAGGAACTAGACTGTGTGGAATGCATGACGAAAATATGAAGCAACTGTACAATTTCTACGTGCAAAAATGGTAATATGCTATGTAATTGCAATTATTATTTCGTTAATGTACTGAAATAACGCAATGAAAAGTTTTCGCTTTCACCGCTGAAAAGGTCTATACAATGTTATGAAAGTATAAGAATATATGTATTTGTTGCCATGTGTATGTGTATACCTGAATATTTGTATGTTTGGCAATATATGTCTATACTTTTCTGGACCCACAATAATTTGCAGATTGTTAAACTGTTATGCTATTTTATTCTATTTTTTTTTTTTTCTTAATTCGTCACTATGCATAGTTATTATTGTATCATATATGATTTAATAATCTTAATAATATGATCACTTCGATCTATGCACGATTAAAATGTTTCGTATCGAAACAATTAAACTGCCAGATAGAAAATGCGAGTCGAAATTACGAGCGCTTTATCTTATGCTAATCATGGTTCGCTTCTTTCATTTCACAAACAGAAACGCTGCGAGTTGTCGAATCTTATTAACTCTCACTTTTTACATTAATCATGTTCAGATTTGAACGAAAATGAAAATGAAAACTATTTTTAATAGTTTCACAAAAGCTCATTTCATCATCAACGTGCATACATAAAATGTCGCAGGTCGCTGACAAATAATTTTGAAAAACAAAATCTTCTGAGAATATTTGCGAAAATCAATTGTAATCGAAAGGTTACAAATATCTTTCGTCAATTGTCGACATTTTTGAATAGATATATAGGTTTCAAGGCATTTCTGGTGCCAATACCCTATACTGATTACCACCTGAATAATACTGAAAAAGTATATATATAAACTAATCTTTGCAAATACGAACAGATATTTCTTTTTTAAATTAATTTTTGGCGTTTGCTTCCGCAAAATTGTTGATCGTAATTGCGAACACAAATTTCA
>JAPYZR010016647.1:0-10965 GCA_030522945.1 Trichopria nigra
ATGTCCAATTCAAACGAAAGCAGGGCAACTTTGCGAGTCAAACTCTGGCCATCGGGTCAACTTTAGAAAAGTTTATTAAGCATTGAATTGCACGTTGAGCGAGTATGTGAAATATTGCTGGCGTGTTCTGTGACATCCATTATATAAAAAATCAATTATACACTTTCTACAAAAAAAAAAAAAAAACTGAATATGATTATAATATATATTACGGACATTCTTTATTTTTGAATTGATCGGAAAAGAAGAGTGGAAGAGAAAGAAATGAAGAAATACGAATTTAATGAAATATATGTTATTGAAGATCGTGTAAATGTAAATGACAATTAAGACTGAAATCGGACAAATATACACATTCTAATAAAACCGTCACCTGATTATAGTATATGTCTTAGGCAGATCATTGGATGTGAAAAATATCATAACTACATGAAAAAGAAAAACAGCAAAGAAGAAAACCAAAATTCGTTAATTGTAGTAAACGAAGTTCATTTGAAGAGATGCAAAATATACGAATGTTGTAATAGACGTAACCTCAACTATTTCAAAAATAGTTAATAAATATCATTAAAACAACAATTTATACCAAAATCTACGATATAGACTCTTCTATTCAATACATATTTTGTAAAAGAAACTTAGTTGAGCTTCCGTAGGCAATTTCCCACAATCATTTTAAAATGGCTTTGATAAAAGCTGATTGCACCGAGAAATAAAACTATAGCATTATAAAAATTAGCAATCGAGTTAACTCCAATTTTTTATAATTTTGCACTCATTTTATATTCCTGTTTAACATCTTGCGAACTTGTACTTTTCGTGAAATAAATTTCTCGCGCTCAAGTGGATATTTATGTTCGATTCTGATAATATCGTAACAACTCGAGACCTGCGCCTTGAAAAAGTAGTCCAGTATATAGAATAACTGGTTCTGGAGAAGATCTCGGTTCTTTCTTTGTTTTCTTTAATAGTATTGCGGTAAAAGCAATAATGGGAAATATATAGGATGGGTTTTCATACGCGATGTAATTCTATTTACAATCTGGCCGTATAAAGAAACCGGTTTCACGAAATGTTGGAAATTAGAATAAAAATTATATACATGATTAATTTTTATAAAAATGGTCCACGTAATTCTAGCGTATGCGCACATAGTTCCTCGGGATAAAAATGTATTATGTCTTTTGTAACAAAAATAATTATGATACAAAACATAACACCTACCCGCGCACAATAATGAATAAAAGCTCCAAAGGTCATTAGAAAGAAAAAATGAAACACCTATTAATGGCATGCAATTGTCAAAAGGACGATTCTCCGGAACGGAATAGCTCTTCGTGGAGGTAAAAATATTACAGTGGCCTGCGAGCTTTCTTTTACATCGACTAATCCCGCGTAACGATGGCGATGGCTTCCGCCATTACGCTGAACGGGAGCAATTCTGAGTCATCGCCGCCCACGCTGGCAATATCCAATTCGCTCGAGTCATTTCGAATAGTCCGGGCGTTAAATTTTGTAGAATCTCGATTAACAGCTGGAGGATTGCCTGGGAAATCTCACGGAAATTGTTTTTCTCTCGATTTCTCCTGGTCTCTTCCGCCGGCTCACCTGTTCCCGGCCTTCGTCTCTCTTTCAGAAATTACGCTCGCTCCAGATATTCTTCTCCTACATCCTCTGATGCTCTGCTTAGCCTCAAACGGTATATATACGGTGCACGCCTTTATATATACTTACTTAGCTCGTCGACGTAGCCACGTATGGGCGCAGTCGCGCAGCATCGCATTCTGCAGAATTCCTCATGGCTGAAGGAGGAAAATTTTCCCTGAGAAATTACTCGTATCCTGATGTTCTCGAACGATAGAGACACACACACACACACATATATATATATATATATATATATATTCATACAATTTGTATCTATATGCGTCTATATAGACGATGCCGTTTATCCCGAGCTGTGTATTAGACGTCGAACGGAGACGAGACGCTTCTGATACAAACTTACTTCACTTTGGCAAATCAAGCTAATTGCCGATTTGCCGCGTTACTGAATCTTGATGCGTAATAACAGTCTCGAGCAGTACTCTCGGGCAAAACTGGAGGTGTTAGCACTTGTGCGTTTTGCGAAGTGTTACCAACCTTTATGGGGATTCGTTAAGCTTCACTGACTCCAACAGTTCTGAATGTCTAATGCCCGCGAATACATTCATGATTAAGGCTCCTAGTTGAGAAACTTTAAATTATATCCACCGACATGACGCGCGGACCTCCCTTTACGTTACCCCTCGCCTCTCTTCTACATCCCTATATATATAGCCGTCTCCATCGGTGCACTTCTCTTTTTAGCGAGCAGCATCTCCTTTTTCCACGCTTACCCCGCTAGCGGGAGGGAAACGCTCAGAGAAACTGGAATAATGAGAATTTCAATATTCATCCCTCGCCGCAAAGTCTCGAGACCTCGGGAATTAAGATGGCTATTCGGTAACTCACGATAAAATATTCACCGTGAGTCATTTTCGATGCAAAGCAATTTTTTGCTCGTAATTACCGCAATTCCGCCGGCTGGGTGCGTTGTCATGACCACCAAGATTCTTCGAGGCGTTTAATTATAATGCGTGCTTACACAGCGACCGGCCTCCACGGCCGTTTATGTAATTACTTGTTATTTTAATTAAGAATTGTCGACTTTGTAATTACGTTCCTAATTCGTTCATTCCGTTGTCCATCACCGACACGTCAGATGCACATCATGCTTAAATGCGAAAAAACCGCACCACCGCGTCGACATTCAGTCACGGCGGCTTCTTGCATTCTATTTAATTACGACTGTAATATTCATTTAGTTGTTTATTTTATGCGAGAACGGACGTTTCTACCCTCTTTCACGTAAGCATAATTAAATTCATTAATACTTATGCTACGAGCGGCGGGGGGGGGGGCACATGAAAATATTTCACATTCATACAAGAAATAATCCACACGTCATATGAATAGATTTCCATATTACAGCTATGAAAATTTTCCGGGCTGACTATTGTTCATAAGTCAGTATGGATTATATATGTATATGTATATAGCTTTTCACCTACGGAGGATCTAAAGAAGAACAGTAGTTACCGACCAAACCTCGAATATGATAAATATGAATTAAAATGTATTTCTCAAATTCTTTTTACTTCGACCCGTAACCAAAGGTTGGGATCGAAGTATTGAATTTGGTCATCCGAAAAAAAAAATGACACCCACTTTTTTCATGAAATCTCCACGTAACTGCAATAAAAAATTTTCAGCCGAAGGCCGCAGGGGCGAAGCCCCTAGTTTACAAATTGAATTTTGAAAAACGTTTCAATCATTATTAATTTACATTTTTAATTTCTTATTTCGAGGTTAGGTCGGTAACTGTCCTACTTTGGAACCGCTTAACGCTAAATAAAACTACACATAATAATTGTACATGTGTAGTGCATATATACTGTGTCACTTGCGTGTAAATGTCGATCCGTGCACCACCTAGTGACGATTGTACAAAGTAAATGCATATCGCAAACAGATGTCTTACTTTGGGATAATCTGTCTAGAACAACATACTTTATTGTTCACTGTATTATGTTCACTATTTCGTAAACTTGTCCAAATAACATTGTTATTTTCACAAACTGAAAGTGCGGAAATAATATTTTTCAATTTTCAAACGGAAAGAATGTTTAGCCCGGATTCCTGTAGAGACATTCCGTATACAAGTATGTTTTTGATATTCGAATTTTTCCACATGGTTGACGTTTACCATAAGTTAAAACATTTATATAAGTCAATACTTTTTTTTTATAGGTCATCCAGGCGAGAACTTTACATAATCCTTTTTTTTCAAGAAAGATTTTCACGATATATCGACATACTTTACTTATAACTCGTTCCAGAAATAGTGTAGTCGAAATGAAAGAAAAATATTTTTCTTGGACGGGTGTATATAACGTGCGTGTTCGATCAATATGATGAGAAAAATATGCATGGGTATTTTTGTAAAATACCTGAACGTATATATAACGTACTATATTCAAAATGTATAGATCTGTTAATTCAATACATATAAAAGGTAAACAATGTAGAGATTTCATTATAAATTATTCATTTTTTCAACGAGTTATATTCGTTATTATCATTCCCTGATAAGTATCTACACAAAACAATTTGAATAGTGATCGGTGATTCGCTGACTTTAATAATGACGAAATAATCATAATTGAAAATGGAAGGAAATACGTTTATTTCATGCGCTGCAAATTACCGTCAAATTATGGCGCCTATTACATTACGACGTTTCAACGACCTGATATTTCCTCCGCTGCAATGTACACGTACATTTAATGTCACTTGATAAAATGACGGAATATTGCTGAGATCATCTTTTATGTAATCACGGCAAAATTATAATTTCCTGGAATTTAAAGGATATGGTTAAATTGATAAATCTATATCAGTTCAATTATTTGTCAGTTTTAGAGACTGTAAATTAAAAATATAATGAGAAACTATACAGTGAATAGTATATAATAAATTATATATAGCTAATAAGCCTTGTAACTAGGTTTCTAATGAAAAAGTTCAATTATTTGTGTTTTATACTATTCCTTAAAGGATTTGCTGTTCTAATTGTAATTAACGTAACAGAATGAACTGATTTGATTTCGGTAGCTTGTGAAACGTTTTCAAAATATCTCTTTTTAAACAAATTTCAAGCTTTTTTATACATTTTTGAATAAACATTCTGCAATAAGTTATCTCACGAACGAAAAATCCGACCAACATGATTTTTTTTTAAACATAATTTCATGCGCTCGAAGCAGTGATTGATGAAGCAGAATTTTTCGAAAACAAAATGTCAGCTCACGGAATTACAAATTCTGATATATTGTACACGTAAAAAAAAATCATTAAGTGGATGCGCCCCTGCGGAGCTATTAATGAGGCCCGAATGATGTTACGAGCGAAGCGAGCTGGAGTCCAGGGGGTGGAGCCTCTTGGCGGATGTAGGCCTCAATTTTTAATTTATTAAAAAGACCAATGCTTTGCTAATGATAAGCTTTTGTTTTTGGTGTTTCGGAAAGATTTATTGTACATAAGCTCAATATACTCATACAAGAATGATTTAAGTATTTATTGTATTGTTTAGTATTTAATGGCTTTTGTATTTCGTTTTGTTTAGTTCAGTACTTTTCTTTTGCAGCTTTAATAATGGAAGATAGAAAGCTTCATATAATGAATGTCAATTGTTTTTTTTTACAAATGATACATTTCAATTAACATCGTAAAACCTGGCTTACGAAGAGACAGAAGAAAGTATTGATTTTCATAAAACAAACTGATAATTTCAGAAAATAACGAATCATATTTCTTACAACGATGTATCATTCTTAATCACATTCTCACGACAGAAAATGTATCATGTCGGTACATCGCAAGAGTTTCCAAGGAGTGAATTTGTATCGAGCGTAGTAATATCTTTATGTGGTAATTTCTGCATTAATGGTCCAGTTTTTTTTTGTCAAATTCAAATTTGACATGAAATCAAAATTGAAAAATCAAATTTGTCAAATATTAATTTTATATACAACTACATAGTATATAATGTTGTTACGACGTTAATGGGTTATTATATGCGTCTAAATATAAAAATTGTGTCAAGAAACCTCAGCGTCCTATATAATCCATATACGCGCTCATTTACACATATTTATAAGATCATCTTCAGGTATGAAACGGATGGATGTATAAAAAAACAACATGATGGTATTTGTCACATGACTTTTAATACACTCGTGTATTTCATATTATTATCGTTACTTTTATTCATTTAATTTCGCTTTGTTTTAATTGAAAATTTATTATGTATAATATACATTATATATTAATTTCATGAAATTATCAATATATATTCAATAACATAATGTGATTATATCGTTATTATTATTTAATGTACAGAAATTTGAATAGAAATTTGTGTACGTAATGTATTGCAGTGTGTACATATAGAAATAACGTATACATTGACAAAATTTTGTATAACTGCTTAGCGCTGCGAAACGCTGTAACCGATTCGCGCAGGCGGTGTTCGTTCACACGAAACGTAACTAAATATATTAATAAATGTTAGATTATATAATTATAAATGTTATTTAACAGTTATTAGAATTTGATTCGAATAAAAGATACATTTATAATTAATAAACGCTCTTTGAATCTGAAAGTATATATACGTTAATTTTAATTAATTTGACATGACATTTCTGTTGCTTTCACATCAAAGTTATACATCGCAATTAACTTTATAGTTACTTTAATAATATTAACTTATATATTATGTAAATGATATTTCTCTTAGTTTAGTTTAATGTAATATGAGTTGACTATATGGCAATATACATATCAGTACCATACATTTAAACTTTGTATTTCATCATACATAATGTATTATTGACGTATATATGCATATATATATATATATGATATTATCATTTTTGCGATAAATTGATATACATCTCCCATTTTCGGTTAATATTTTTGGAAATTTTGTTTGGAAATTTTTTTTCTTTCATAATTTTGTTACGTGATATTATTTATACAAATATTATTTACATTGAGATTTCATAAATTTATATTGTTTATAGGTTGTAGTTGATGCATTATAAAAAAGGAATGTAATAATTCCTTTTTAATTGTATTATTCAAATACTGAATAATGAATATTCTACATGCTCGTTATACATATGCTTTTGAAAAAGTATACATTTAATACAGCGCGCTGACGTCACTATATGAAGAGTCTCATTAAATTACAATTCGTATTTCTCGTTAGTTTGATCCTATCGTCAAAATTAAAGAATGGAAATTAAATTGGGATCAAGTAAATTAAAACAGGATTATCGTGTCATTACAAATTGGTAGTTCAGTTAAAGTTTTAATAGTCTTTTGCCACGAGAGGTTTGATGTATTCGTATTTAATGAAGGAACGATGCTTTATATTTTGTTTTTAGGAGAGAGGTAAGTTTTAATTATTATAAACATATTTAATCAATGTATTTAACCGTTTATTCATATATAAATATATATATGTATGTACGTGATAAAATTAATTTTGAACATAATGAGTTCCAGCACAATCCATATAAATTAATCAGATATTCTTGTTGATATTTAGATACTTTCGCAAAACATGTAACCTTCCTATGAAACGTTGCATTATATCAATTTGTGAATAAAAATGTAACGTTACATAAATAAACGATACATTATTTGTTCTAATGTTGCATGGAATAAATTAAACTTCTCGGGAACATTTATAATAAAAAGTCATTGTAACGTTTCATAAAAATAACATTTGCAACCTTACAATTCGTCCAAGCAAGTTTGACACTTTCGCAAGAATGTTGCAATGTATAATCTGCTTGGAAATGTTTTCAAAATTACAATACCACAAAAGAACATATCTGAAAGGTTATTTTATTACTTTATAAGTGTGTATTACAAACTCACGGGAACATTTCTTAAAAATGACATCTTTAACGTTACAATTTGCACAATATAAAGTTTGACACTTTCGCAAAGAGGTTACACTGTACATAATTTTCTTGGAAACGTTTCAAAATAACAATGACGCGTTTAGGTTACTAACGTAATTTTCTAGGTATGTTACGGATGTGACGTTTCATAGAAATTATTTCTTGTACGTTGCGCAAGATTATAAACGAAGCACTAGGTTACGTCGTGTGAAGTCAAAAGTGGAATCACGCTGCGATTTGTATAAGATGGATCCCGCTCTAGAGAAAATTATGATAACTTCTTAAGTCTACGAAAAATACGAATTAGAAAACTTAATCTGAATTACATTTATCTTGCGTATTTCTCTTAATTCATTGGAGGGAAAATTAAGTCCATTTCGTGGAAGTATCACTTTTTTATGAGTGATCTTTCGCTTTTTTCAAGAGTGGCCTTTCTTCGATTTACTCTCGGAAAGGGGACATTGAAATTTTGGATAAAATTAAAATTTATTTTTGAAATGGAAATGACATAATTCTCCCAGTAACCACTATTTTGACAACTATGTAACAATTACGTAACAATTATGTAACAGAGATACGTAATAAGTAACGTTTAAAGAAATGTTATGTAGCTGTTACTTTCAATGTCTACTGGGCTAACTCCAAGAAATTTAGGAAATATATAAAAATACTTATAGCGTTGTTCATAATTTCATATTTATTCCAAAGAAATCAATGTCTATTTAGAATAAATTTCAGAATACATACATTTTTATGTATATGTACTTCTGGATTATATTCTCATTCTAAACGTACGAAATCTATACAAAACAATATTTTCTAGAGGAATGTACAATTGAACTTTTTCTGGAGTGAAATGCAGAAATATTCTTCATTTCATGATATTCAAAATTGAAATTATTACCCAACTCAATAGATATATATATATATATAAGTTATCCTAAATATTGTAAATGAATTTAAATCAATTCGATACTCGACGCGGAAAAACTGCAGACTTATTTGTATGATAATTTCGATTGGCTGGATTTTTCCTTTGCGAATCATTGCACGCACATGCTGTTTCTATTTGTCTTCCCGATCGATGCCGTTGATCATCACGTACATCGTCCGCGCGTGTCATGCGTGACAAGACAATGAAATCGAGCACAAGCTTCCGAGCGATGCCACGATTACGTGCACGAGGGTGCCCCGCCGTGCTATAGGGCTGCACCGCGCGTCACCGGAAGTTTAATATTAGGCGTTAGATTAATTAAACTCACCGGAAATCGAAAGCGAAGGCGAACGGAATTTCACCTCCGTTGCCTTTATTCCATTTCGGGATACGTCACAGCTCGATTCAGGCCAAATCGGGATTCACACCCGGTAAAATGGTTGCGCGGTTTACGCGAAATCGCGCGATGGTCCCCAACGCTCGCGCTGCTATATATGTGCGAGATGATGAAACTAATGAAACGGCCGAATTACCGTGCGTAAAATCAGGGAATATTATGGGAGACCCGAAGACCCATAATTTACGTTGATCGCTCCCGTTTAATGAGAAATTTTCCACCGATGCGGAATCTAACCACCGGGAGGGAATTATATTATTGGTAGCCCGATGATTGAGGGGATTATCGGACATTTGTTTGGGTGACAGTCTATTTTATCGCCAGGTCGGCAAAGGTTCGCTCGGAACGATGAATGGGAATTCAAGAAATTAATATTTCACGAGATATCGGGGATAATGTCGTAAATATTTGGTTGAACATGCGATTCTTTACCTGACACACGTTCATAATCGAGTTATCACGGGTAAATCAATGATACCGCCAAGTCTAGGATCTTCCTCTAGCAAAAAAAAATCCGCTTGATATATATGATTTTAACGTTTCATTTTATGGAGGTGTAGAAACGAAAATATTTTTTTAGACAATTCTTAGACAATTTAAACACCTATAATCTGAAATGCACATTATATATATCTTTAAATATCTTAAAATAATATTTAATAAATAGATATTAATACATCGTTAAATATATGCACACTGAAAAACAAATTTGTTATTTTCAAGTAAATATATATTTACTTGAATTAAGAGAATTTTTGCTTATTTTTAGTAAATCTTACTTAATTTAAGAAAATCTTGTCTTAATTCAAGTAAATATTTACTTGAAAATAACAAATTTTGTTTTCAGTGCATATATCTCTAACTTCTTTCGAATTAATACATTTACATATAATATATACAAAATGTCTAATTTAATTGTTTAATAAAATTCATTAATTGTACGTGTGTATACAACTTAAACAATGTTGGAAGCAATACTTGATTAATTGAGATGTATATTTTAGAATTGAGAATAAAATCTAGAATCAAGAATGATATACGTAGGGAACTGAAGTATCAGATAAATCACGTGGAAAGGCATCCTCGCAAGAAAATTGCTTCATTTTCATATAACGATTCACATTCCCAGTAAGAAATCAAGTCGGACTATTATACCCATCGCGAACATGAAAGATTATGAGGGTACCAGCTCTCCAAAATTTTATTGTTCCATTTTTCTCCAGAGTAGAATTTCTTACAATGTGGTATTTAATGTTCCGAAGTAAATTGCAGATTTCGGCATGTGGCAACAGTTATTCTACTTGGATTATTGTCTTCATTGTTATTTTAATTGTAGATATGCAAAGAAAAATTGTATTCTTCTGTCTTTTGGAATTTACACGAAATACGTTATTGTTACAATCGGCAAATAGTTTTGGACCCCGCGATTTAATATCAATGTATTTGTTACTGCTTTTTTAAATTACCTAACAAAAATGTTGAATGACTAAATAAATTTTATTCAATTACTAGTATAATTGCAGAATATATTAATTTACTACTAATGATTAATAAATAACAAATTTATTAATTATTATAGCGAATTATTTGTAGTTGGCCTTTGCGATCGATTTAAATGCATAGCGCTAAGGGGCATCTTAGAAGATTTATTATATGCCATTGACTTAGCAGTTGGCCCCTGATGCAAATGCATTTGCCTATAGTCTACAAGTGGGAACGAAAAATAATTCACTGTAAACAAACTACTAGCAAACAAATGAAATTTTAAAATGTTAGATACACAGAATTCATAAATAAAAGTTTTAACTCAATGGTCACCAATATGAATTCGAAGTATATGTAGAATAAAATGAAGAGACACACAATACCTGTACATGTGTTTTAATATATAAAAGATCTAAGTTGTGTATATATTGAAAACAAGATAATGTAGGGCCTTTCAACAATATAGTCGAGTCTTTTTTCTTGACCTTTCAGTAGTCTATGTCGGTATTATGTCAGCCGCCACCAGCATTATCGCTGTTTTACGGTAACTTATTTTATGGCGTGTTACTATTATATAAAAGGCTTTGTGG
>JAPYZR010016690.1:0-16667 GCA_030522945.1 Trichopria nigra
GATATTTCGTAGGAGTTTGGATTGAAATCTTACAAGTATATCAACGTTTGAGTTTGAGGTAGTACCCCATAGTTGGATTCCGTACGTCCAGATTGGCTTGTGTAGAAATTCAGACAGGATTCTGGCCGGAATTGCCTCGGACTTCCCCAAATTATATCAGATTCTGATGAGGATCCCTGTCAAGAATCCGACGTGAAATGTAACGCTCTGTAGGCGCGATTCTGACCAGAGTCTTATCAGAATCCCGTCAGAATCCCATCAAAATCCTTTTATCCGTCCAGAATCTAGACGTGACTTTTTTGATATTGCATCGAAGAAAATTCATTAAAACGAATCGAAAATAATAGAAACATTGGTTTTCTACCATATTTTGATTGTTTTAATTAAATTAATTTTTATTATTAGAAACAATCTTTTTATTTTGTTTAAAAACATTCATGAGTGAAATTCGATATATAAATTGTGTTTAAATGTTCCCCCCACTCAGGTGTGGTGCGCGCAGCGCAAGTGAATTGCGGAAGCATCCCGTCCTAACCTGCAAAGTTAACAATGGCAAAGTATTTATTGTGCAAAACTACAGTACCAGAGCCCAAATTTTGAAAAACCGTTTTAATAATTTTAAAATTTTTTTTTATTTTTTATTTTCTAAACTACGTCGGTAAGTGTTCTACTTTAGGCGTATCGATTATCGTAAGCGATTTGGATACATGAATTAATGCATATATGTACACACATGTACATGTGAACGCGTACCTCGATTTAGTTCTCACGGAACTCAATCTCGAGAAGATATTATTTTCTTTGATTTTATAGACATACTCGACTCCAATACTGAAGTAAATAGTATCAAAATACAACTATAAAGTTTATTTTACATATTTTAAACCTCTCAGGTCCGTTCAATTTTTATTTAAAGTATTTTTTACTCATAATTAATATTAATTTTGATTTTATTATTTAATGGTATTAGTCTATTTAATACTGTTTATATCTGTAGGAATTCCAAACATATATCTATACATATGTTTTCGAACAGAAAATAAAAAAAAAACAAAGATAAAAATTTGCCGAAAAACAACAAAATGAAAAACGCAAGCTTTCCTTCGTATGTTATACGTCGGAGACCAAGAGATAATAGCATTCACCTTTCACATTGTTAACTCTTTGTATAAAGGAAGTCGGAGGGCAGCTTTCATTTCATTTCCTGGAACTCTGTCCAGAAACCTGCGGTTTTATGATTCAATGTCTATGCGGAATTTTATATGTATGAGCTTCCCAGTTCGTATATAGGCTCTAAAAATAATTTTCATCACTGTAGATTTTATTCGTCGTTTCTAGAGAATGAGTTCATATATCTCATCAAATGGTAATAAGCCAAATAAGTTCAGTTCTATGTTTGCTTTAGTGCCGATCTGACTTTGAAAGGATTGCGCTCATATATGAAAGGCGTTAAATTTATATTCTATGCATATATGTTATTTTATGAGATTTAAAAAGTTACATATGTATATTTATAAAGAATATATATGATGTAAAAAGAATAAAGTATTTATAAAAAACGATTTTTTATTAATTGACATTTGATTCATTTGTTATACATATATACACATACATATATTCAGTATGAAGTTAATTTGAGAATAAATTCATAACAAATGTAAATATCTAATGGTTTTACGCATGATTTTTATACTCCAACGAAAAAATGTATTTTATAAACGACATATTTTATCGCAAACATTGTAAATTGTTAAACAATCATACATTTTAGAGGTTTTTGCCATAAAATGTCATTTTTCCATTACAGTTTTCTTCTTTCAATTAAATCCTATAGTAGGATAAATCTTTGACATCTCCAGTTTTCTACTACATTGCCTCGAAAGTATCGATTGCCTCGTTTTTCAAATTGTTGGGCTCAATTTACTGAAAAAAACATAATGTGAAAAACGATATCAATTTATTTATAGATTTTGAATCGCCATCGCTACTATTCTGTGATTAGTTAACGAGGAGTCTTGGAAATAAGTATAACGAATTCATCGACATATGTCAAACTATATATGCATATAAACAAACTTTTATTTTATATATACAAAAAAAAATCAAGTAAAAAAAATCAGGTATATGTTTCAAACGCATGAAAGGGAAATCTGTGAAATTTGTAATGTTGACCTACTGTTTGGTCTTTTATCACTTACTATTCTCATTACGAATATATATACTCTACGACTACGTTTATTTTCAAAATATTTTTAAACAGATAATAAAATAAAATGTCTATATATATATATATATATATATAAGCGAAATGCTTTAAAGAGTAGTTTGTAACCCGAAGTAAACGTTCATTACGTTAATGATGTACACTGGATAATAGCTGCGTGAATCTATGCGAGCACTACATACATTGTATTTTAATGTACAACCCAGAAATCCATGGTAACTAGCCGTAAAACACTGTACTGTATTGAATACCGAAATGTAATAAGTAATGCAATCATTGGAACATTGTCAATTTGAATTTGAATTTTCATGTTTTTTGTTGCTTTAACACGTTTTTCACGGTACGTTACTCACGCGCGTGCATATTCAAATAATATACCAATAGTAATAAATATTGCAATACGATTTTACATAATATATATATGTAGTGCTTATACATCGAAATCATGCACACATCAAAAGGAATTTATTTCGATTCTTCGGATGATTCGATTTTTGTCTGAATTAGACACGTCAACATTGCTGCGCAACGAAAAAAAGTATTGTTAGAACAACCATTCCATGTAACCGTATACAATTTGTTGATTCAAACAGAAGAACAGTTGTGCTAACTATACAGTATGTATTTAAGGTTTAATGAAAGGTTCAAACACAAATAAAACACAAACATTTTTCAAATTACTTTTTTTTTTCAACAGCAAATACATAAAATTTGCTGTTTTGAGTGCGCACTCTGCAGTAAACATTTTTTTGTCCAGTATATGGCACGTTCAAAAAATTAAAAATTTAACAGAATATTCATTCAAAATTATATACAAATTTAATGGACGTTCTTCGTGAATGGATGGGTTATTTCCCTTTTTTAGCCTGATGTTTGGATTCGAATTTTCTCGGTTTTCCACACCACCATCGAGGTACCGAGTAAGGCGCGTTTCTTTTTGATATTTGTGGGAAGATCGCCTCGTAGCCCTATAAAACCCACATGTCAATAGATTAGAGTTATCCAACCAGTCAATCAAGTTCATTCGCCGCGAGATTTGCAGCGAATTTCCAGGCTGATCTGTGCCGAACTAGCACAGGCAGACTTATAGGCGTTGTGCAACAGAACCGCCTTGCGGAGAAATGTAGCATCATCGGACTTTCGCCCAGGCCCATACTGACATTGTATGGCTATTCTCTTTTCTTTGAATTTTCTCAGCCACGCGGTATGCTCTCGAATGGCCTTTTTAAATTTATTTACTTCAACAGCAGACAGCGCCATTTCGTCGGGTTCGAGGATTGGGATTAGGGGAAAGGAGAGAATGATCCAATGTTCTTACCCTGAGCCGTATAAATAGTCTGAAGCATTGCTCAGCCACATGAGAGAGCTGGAGGGGAGTTGCTTCAACCAATAACAATTCGAGACTCTAGAGTTAGCAGCCAACCAACGTTCCTCCACTCCTACCGCTAAATTGGCTACTTCTCCGACTTCCGGAAACCTTTGGCCAATAGGCGACCGGAGTGGGACTAGGAGTGGGGGAACGTAGAACCTCGCTGTATTGGCATGGTCGGTTCCGCCGTATTGGCGCAAATAGGAGCGTGACGTTCGTGACCCAACCTCGCTGCTTTTTCTACCCGTAAACAGCTCATATGTATGTATAATACAATATACATAATACACGGTGCTATCATTCATATACCTAATAAGGTTTAATACTAATAAGGTGTACACCTTATTAGGTATATGAATGCATGGTAGAACCGGTTATGAATCTAAATGAAATATAACTTTTTAAATAAATTTAACACAATAATGTATTATTGATAATATGAAAAAATGCACGGAACTAATGTTTTGAAATAATAAGACTCTTGTCAACAGAAGGATTTAAATCTAAAATCTTTATAGTCATCGAAAATCTTTGATGGTAAAACTTTGGTAGAATGAAGGTTCGGAAGGCTGATGGTAGTAATAATCAACACTGAGTATATCCCTTAAAACTGTGTTAAATTATAACATTTTTTGAAATATAAGAAAAATTTACGTGAAACAACATATTTTTCTTTAGGTAAAAAAAAACGGATATTTGGACGTCCTCAAGACATCACGAATTTAAGATCGCTCATAATATATCGATCCACATTGAAACCTCGCAAATGCGTTGTCCACGTTTTCGCTTTTCGATTTTTGCAAACATATCATACATGTAAATCTTATCAATACTAGAAATTGAACGCGCGCTCTACACCTCACCGTTAATGCTAGACATTATTCGCCCTGTTAATACTGATAATGTGTGCGGAGCTGTCAGAGGAATGGGGGTATACATGCATTCACGTTTACATGTATTGAGGGTCAAATATATGCACATCGACATGCATGGATACCCAAATTGCTCTGACAGCCACGCACACTGTAGCAACGTTAACGAATAACGGGCGAATACTCGTATATTTAATATATATTGTAAAAAATACACCAATTTTTCACAAATATAAACAGATGATTTTATATATTTCGTTTACAAAGAAATGTCAATCTTAGAATCTTTGGTAAAATACAATGACATTTTCTTAGAATAAATATAAAATGCAGATGTTGTTATATAAGGGATGAAGCACCTATGATACCAAGATATGCACTTGAGGTAATGGATAGAACATTGCGCGATGTTATGAATGAATAACCCACCCATTTGGTGGAAAAATAATTGTTCTTGGAGGTGATTTTAGACAATTACTACCAGTATTGATTCGTGGAATTCGTATTGAAACGGTAAATTTATCAATCAAATTCAGCTCAGTCTGGAAGCATTTTAATCAGTTTTCCCGCACCGAAAATATGACAACTCTACCAGAAGAAGTCGAATTTGCCGCGTTCCTTTCAGATTTTGGCAATGGAAATTTAAATGATAAATTCACGTGATCAAGATAATAATATATAGAAATTCCATCCAAATGTATTGCAAATAGATATTGTCTTCAGATATTGTCGATGATACGTTTGAGTTAATTCGAAAAAAAAAAACATTATTCAAAACTTGCTACATGTGGAATACATACCTTCGGTAAGAAATATAGACGTTGACGACATAAACAATAGAGCACTTGGTTTACTCGATAAATCTACTGAAAGAGTGCGTATACAAGTGTCGATAGTACACAAAATTGCGGAAATAGCGATGAAATGAGTGAAGTACTCTTACCTGAATATTTAAATACTTTAACACGATTAACACTCCCGCAATATGAATTAAAATTGAGAATGTACAGTGTAATAATATTAATTCGAAATCTTAGTATAAACTAGAGCTTATGCAACGTTACTAGACTTCTCGTGATAGAGTTTGGTAATAATCTTTTAAAATGTCAAATTTTAACAGAGAGGGAGGGAACAGAGAAGGTGAAATTGTATTTCTAGGTCGCAATTACACTATATTGTGAAGATGAATGAATACCCATTCACATTTAAAAGAAGGCAATTTCCAGTAAAACTAGCATTTGCTATGATGATTAATAAATCGCAATGGCAAACTTTTTAAAATATTAGCCTAGATCTTTGAAGAGACGTTTTAGTCATGGCCAGTTATATGTTGCATTTTCACGAGTAAAATCATGGGAATCTTTGAAAGTTTACTTCGGAAGTCAACGATATACGAATGTTACTAAAAATTACGTATATATAAAGTATTATTAACTCCTTGAGGCACCAATATAAAAGCAATATATGAAATGGGAAACTTCTTAAGAGGGAATGGAAAGAAGCTGCCACGAAGTTCAATCAACTGAATGATAATTGACACGTCATCAAAGTACATTAAGATTGTATTATAGACATATATAAATATGGTTTATTTTTCTTGTTTATGTTTACATATTTATTCCTTGAAGATTTAAGTTTCAGCAATCCAGTTACCCAGAAGAGAAAAATAAAAGAATTACTTCTACACTTTTTTGGCGTTTACACCCACATGGTAGTCATTTTGGAAGCCGAACAATGTTTTTTGGTGTACTTTTCCGTAAGTGCTAATAATAATTTAAGGTTTCTGAAAATATTCAAATTCCACGATCCTCAGTTACTATTGTAGAAGTTGCCGGAAGAGAAGTAATGTGTCAGAATTGAATATATATATATATCGACCGTTGACCTGCTCCCTGATATATAAGAGTATATGATATTTATATTTATTCTAAGAAAATGTCATTGTTTTAACCAATGATTCTAAGATTGACATTTCTTTGTAAACAAAATATATAAAATCGTCCGTTTATACCCTAGTAGAAATTTGTCCATTTTTTTCTTACACTATCCATTTCTCCTATACCTTTAACATGGTAAATATCTAAATTATCTAAGAATTGGCTAAGAAATGTTTTCATTTCTACTAGGGTATATTTGCGAAAAATTGATGTCGTGAAAAATCTAGACAGAATCGATATAGCTCCACGATTAATTACGAATCGTTATGCATGTTGAATCCCGCAATCAATCTAAGTGTTTTAACAGAATTTTATTGGTACGACATTTCTGATGGAATATCATTCGAAAACCACAAACTTGAAATCAGTAAAAATAGCATAATTTATTGATTTCGACGATTCAAAAAAAATGTTCACATTTCAAGATTATTATTTTTTATAAAACGATGAAAAAATATATTCAAAATAGGAACAATTTTCTTTTTTTCTTTCATCTTTCCAAGCTGTTAAAATTGCAGCGTATTATATAGCAATATGAATAGAATAAAAATATAGAACAATGTATAGTGACTCATTCTCCATTTTCAGAAAAGTTCCGCACGCCGTTAAAAATATTGAAATGTTATATTGTGTTCGGTTTCTTGACAAATTGTAAGGCCTACGGCTGTTCTGAACTTTCGAAATCATTCCTATATTTTTCGATACATATTGCGCGTATAGATGCGAAATTCGCTTGAGGGTACCCGCATGTTCCGTTATTTGATTGCAATTTTAAGATTACGTTTATCATTTGCATGGGGAATAATAGGTGGTAAAACAAAAAAAGAATATCTCAAATATTTTGCACTATCGAAATTTACATTTCCGAATATCAAATTTTCATATTCGACTATAAACTGTCGATGCTATATATAGAGCAGAAAAGATATCTTATACATTATTTGGATTTTAATAGACTTTTACTTTTAAAATCGTTTGTTTAATAAAAGTTTTTATTAAACAAACCGCTCGAGGCGGCCATAATTCGTGTAGACTGTATATGTTTGCCGTATTATTCGGAATAAATAAAAACTCGGTCGGTTGTGAAAACGCTACATATAAAATAAAAATTATACGCTATAAAATATTTGTATACGTTCACCTGGGTATGATTGCACTCGTGATTCAGTGACCTTTTAGTCGAAAGAATAAAAGAAAAGGACTAAACGAGTAACTGGTATTTTATTTAAAAACTCTTTAATTTGAAAACATTTTTATCATTTTGCTATTGTTGTGTTGTATTACATCAAGAATAGTTCTAGACCTAATTTTGTATTTTCATTGCATATTTCCACTCTACAATGCAAAGAAAAATGATGCAAACATAAAATTGCGAAAAAGAGCAGTTACAATGTAAAAAAGTATACTAGAGCCTCTTCTGGTGACTTAAAAAAAAAACACGTAAATTATGTGCGTTTAAATACGGCCGCTTTTCGCACTGTTCATAAGTGCATGTAAGCAAAATAATCCATAAAGACTTGAAGAGCCAAGTACCGTAACCATTCCATGAATAATTCAGTGTAACGGAATCACTCGCGCAATTATGCGCTTTTGAGAGAAGAGCGATGAAAAACTAGCGTTTCCAAGATGAAGTGCTCTTCCATTATAAGCTTTGGCATTCCATATATATCCTTCACATCGTCATTTATATTCTTCTTCGTTTTTCATTAGTGAATTCGTCGATGTAATTTTTGGCAATTGGAAAAACGTATAGTAATTATTACAATAACATTAAAAGATGGCGTATAAATCCCTAGTAGAAATCAGTTTGTAAATATCCTGGCGCAAGCTTGGCCCTGACTCGCGCCCGGATATCTATCAAGGCGCGAGTCAGGACCAAGCTTGCGCCGAGTCAGGACCAAGCTTGCGCCCGGATATTTAGAAACAGATTTCTACTAGGGATAGCTGGAATACTATAAGGAATGGAGAAACCTCTTTTTTGGGTTCTAGTTCATTTTCTGGTCCTCGACATCAATCGACATAATATAATATGATTAAAGTATAAGTATATTTGAAACTATTCAAGCGTAAGTGTCGACTGAACTTCTCGAAAGAGAATATTGTACACGTATTACAATTTGCACGTCAGTTACCATTTCGGGTGCTTCCGTAGTCGATTTGATTTTCCGAACTTTGCTTTTCGCGTTTTCAAAGCCACTTTCGAGGTATATATACGCTAGGGCAAGCATGTAAATTTGTCGACCAAAATAAACGCAACAATTTTAAAGTGAAATCCAGCGAGTTACAGTTTTCAACTTCAAAATTCCAGCATATGATCCTTCGACTCGGATGTGGTCAAGTGCCATTTCACTTTGTAACGCTCGCAATTTAATAAGCGATAAATTTTATACAAACGAAAAAAAAAACGCTAAGATAATTTTTGCTGAGTTGAAATGGAAGTTTGAATATTTTACCATAAAGTAGCGACAGCTTGTCATCGATACAATATTTCATCGTATACCGTGTACGCACATGTAAAAGGAATAATTTAATGCATTTCGAGGGTTCTTGCCGGCAATTAAATATAAAATCACAAGCCTATACGTTTAGCTTTATTCATATACAAAGCGAGGGCACTTGTAATAGCGCGAAAATTAATCATTTTCAATATCAATTACTTTAAAGCGTATAATCTACTTTTACGTTTAATTACTGACGCTTTAATGTAATGAACAGAGTTCTCCGCGGTAACACAATTAGCAAGTTGTTTTTAATGCCCTTCTAGACGCATTTTCTACAAAGTCGCAGTTGAATTTTTCGATGTTTGGGTTCTTAATTATTACTAAATTACTAATTATTTAAATATTTCTTTTAAATATTACTAATTTACTAATTATTCGAAAGTTTTAGGCTAATGGTAGAAGATATCATATAGAAGATATCATGATAGAATAGATATCATAGTATATGTACATTCGGAATATGGAGGTATTAAATAATATCAAAAGCTGATAATAAAGAAAAAGTTTTATTGGTCGCACTAGTCGTTATTCTTTATTACAATTTCAATCCGCCTGAATTATTCGGAAATAATCACGAGCGGTCAGTCGGTCAATGAATTACTTTATCGTATCTCGTGTAACTTTTAATGAGCATTTTATTAATTAAAATAAAAATGATGTCTATCAACTTTATTTTACAATCGAATATCATTAAATTTATTATTCAATTGTGTTCTTTTCCCCAGTCGTGAAAATGCTTCGTTAATTATTTTGATAATATCGAGCATACATTTTCCGAGCCAAAATACTCGATGTGTATAAAGTTTTTATCACTTTGTCCGGAGGGTCTTTGGAATATACATAACCGTTTTTAATGTATAAATTACTTTTTGTGCTTACTTTTAATCAATCTGATTTATGTATACGTTACAAAATCCAATTTCATTCCCTTATTGTACATTTTCAGTAAAAACCATGGACGGGACGCTTGTATAAATACTGATTATTTACATTTGGGCACTTTTTTCTTATATATGCTAACATATCCTTTATATTTTAGTAAAAAATGTATGATATTTATTAACTAATGCTAATTCGAAATTGTTGTAATTCTTTCAATACTTAGTAGTAATTATTTATGTACTAAAAGTAATCATTCGTTACATTTAAATTGGAAAATAAATATATTAATAAAATATATTTTACTATAAATAAATAAAG
Source organism: Trichopria nigra (assembly GCA_030522945.1). Taxonomy (NCBI): domain Eukaryota; kingdom Metazoa; phylum Arthropoda; class Insecta; order Hymenoptera; family Diapriidae; genus Trichopria; species Trichopria nigra. The sequence continues at coordinate 10,104 of JAPYZR010016690.1, forward strand.
TACATTTTTCATTATATTAATTAGTAATTTTTAGTAAAATCTTAAAAAAAAATAAAAGTAAAAAAATTGACATGGCCGTGCGAGGGCCAGGCTTCTGGATCCGTGGCCATGGAAACACCATGTTAAATTTTCTACCATGGCTGATTCCATTTAAATCCATTTTTGATTTCTGGATCTACATTTACGAAAATCTTGTATACAGTTAGGGTAAGTATACTTTTTGTTCTGTGATATAGTTTACGATTTTTGATTTTCGTCAGTGATCGGACGTAATCGGCAAACGTCACGAGACCCGCGCAGTTAGGTCCGACTATAAAACTGAAGTGCCAGAGTCAGCATAAGCCACAAAAGATTTACGAGCGTGCAAAACCTCATGCTGGTATGAAGTATACGTGATACGCGCAAGTCCTAAAAAAATCGACAACGTGACATAAATTTCGGCTGACTAAAACCGATACACTATATACAAATGTACAATACGAATGTCGCTATTCACTGCGCATTATCGCACATATATACTGATGTTTTATGTAAACGCCTTTTAGATATATAACTCCACTGAATCTCATGAATTATTGAATATGTGTTCGTTAAACTGGCTCGTGGTAATAAGGGGTGAAAATTACAAAATTATAAAATCAAAAAATCGCGTATTGGTAATTAGTAAAAATATATATATGTATACGCACATTTTAACAACGACTATAGTACAATTTATAAATTATTAAAATATTATTGGTCGCGTCAAATAACACAAGTCCATTGTATGTCCAATTTATGTCCATTATAAGTCCAGTTGCTACAAGCGAAAACATCCATAGAACATTCATTGTACACGTATGATGAACGTACAATGGATTTGCATTGGGTGTACAATGGACAAAAATATAAATGGGTCTTTTAATGGACCTGCATTGGTCGTCCAATTTTCATCCACGGACGAATGAACGGCAATTGTATGAATCGTATGGACGTCCAATGGACATCCAGTGCTCATTGGGACACTGCTACTAATTCTCAATTTTAATTTAATGTACAGGTAATAATGAGCAATCAATTAACTTAAATTCGTTCAACAGATTAAATTCTAGTAACTAAAAGTAAAGTATCAATGAATTATATTCTTAGAATATGGAAAAATATTCCCTACTTTATAAATTTTCAAATTTTATTCTTTATGGATTTGCATGTATTGAAAACTAATTTCCAATAGGAAAAGTGGCCAGTTATATTGTCGACAAATGAAACAGTGAATAAGTACAGTAGCCGAAAATTTTCGAATAATTAGGGGCAATTTCTACCAGGGATCACGTAACTACAAATCTATAAATTTATCGATAGTTCTAAGAAAAATAAAAAATAGAAATACAGGAGACAGTTTGGTATTGGAGATACTATTGCTCTGATATTTTGATCGGATTTCTTCAGGATCATTCTCGGTGGTTACGTTTGACCCGTTTTAGGAGACATATTTCGATTTATTTTCTCAGCTTATTCCTTATTGGTTTTTTCAAAGTCTTAACAAATACCATTGAACTTTTTGAAAAATCCACTCAATACGAAAAGTGATGATAGACTATATGATCAAGATTCAAGTTTATTCTTTTTTGGTTAATTTTTACATTGCAATAAAAAAATGGCCTGTATGTATGTATGTATGTATGTATGTATATATATACGAAGATAAAGAGGATAAAGCGAACATTGGATCAAGACCGCAGATCCGTATTATTTATACTTCACCAAACTTAAAACCATTTTTCTTACTTGCTAAATCTGCTGCACGCCTTTCCGCTGTCATATTAACTAATTTAAGACGAACGGATGGGTACGAAATAAACGATTTGCAGGTTTCACCAGAAATACTGTGACTATCTGTTACAATATCGATTAACAATTTTCTACAATATCGAACTTGTAATATTTAATAACGGACTGTTATAACTAATTTTGTTTTACTATTAAAAAGGATAGTACACTATCTTCATCAAGGTGAATTGAAAAATTAACAGCGCTACGTTTTAGACGAGAGTCGAACATCTATCAATTACTTTTTCTCTCACTTTAATATTCGCCAATACTATGGATATCTATATCAACAACCGATGGAGTTGCGATTTATTCAACTGCAAACTTTTTTGCAGTGGATTAAAAAAAAAAAAAGAATGACCGAATGTAAAGCGGAAAATATATGGCAACTTCCCCAGGCTATTGATGCTTCGCTTGTCGCTCTTCAAGCTTAATGAATACTTTTTACCAATAGATGTTACGTTTTTTTTTTTTTTTTAATTAATCCTATCATGATGAAGCAAATTACCCTGTGCTGTGACGTCAGATCATCGAGATTAAACCAAAACGTTTACGAAATAAATATTTATATAAGACATGTGTGAATTAGAATTTAATTCTATTTGTCATTTTTTTTTTTTTTTTTTTTTTTTTTTTTTTTTTTTTTTTTTTTTTTTTTTTTTTTTTTTTTTTTTTCTTTTTTTTTTTTTTTCTTTTCTTCTTTTTTTTTGTTGCGGCTTTCGTAGAAACTCGTGGTTTTTTTCCTTTTTGCGCAATAGCATACACCGGCTTAACTGTTAAAGCTACCTTTTCATTTGCGTTTGGCTATCGACACCCAACGCTGGGAAGTTAGATTGTGCACAAGTTTCAACGTAGAATGTTAAATGCACGTCTGTGTTTGTTTGTTTCTATATACACTAGTTACCAACACAGCTGAACTACTTTGGCACGAGTTCGGGCGCCTAACGTTTCCAAACGCTAATGAAAAGAACGCTTAAAGAATATTAAACTATCCGCAGTTTCAGACGTAGCCTAACTTTTATATACATTTTCCGAAAACACTAAAGGCTAAGTATTTGAAGACCCGCAATTATCAGTTCTCGGCAAAGTTCAATGGTCGCCGTGCGAAGAACAAATGATTTTAATGAATGTATTGTTTATATGATTCATTATAGATATTCCCTAATTTTGAAGTATGTAAAAAAATATTATTTTATTTATTATTATTATAGAAACGTGTCATCGATAGCACATACTCTTATTTGGGAGGGAGCTATCTAAGGAAGGAATAAGTCATATTAGATATGAATATAAAAAGTGAATCTATAATTATTTCATGAAAATGTGGAATTCAATGAATTATCAAAAAGTGAAAAACAAATTGAAAACGTAGCGAACCTTGAAAACAAACAGTCCCAAACTGAAAAACAAACGTCAAAGATTGATAACAATGTCGGAGAATTTTAACAAAAATATGTATATAAATACACGGATTGAAAGTAATAAAAAAAAAAGAATTAAGCTTGTCGAAAATCTAATGATGGAAAATGATTTTACATTTTTGAATGTATAAATAATATAAAAAAACTTGTTGAAACTTTACAATATTACAAAATAAAGAAAAATAAACGTTGAGGGAAAAAGAGAAAACTCGTCATAATCAGTGACACCGTTAACGTAATTAATGTCAAATATGTCAAAAGTGTAAAAATTGTACAAAATCTAAGAAATGTCGATGACGTCCAAAATTACAAAAATGGCCATAATGTTGATAATGTCCAGACAATGTTGATAATACTAAAGTTATTGATATATAATGCCAGAAATCATCCATAATGTCAAAAATACCGAAAATTATAAGATAATGTTTAAAATGCCAGAAATTATCACAAAAAATACCAAACGACAAAAATGTCCAAAATTTTAATGTCACAAAATGTCGATTATGTAAAAATGCCGAAAATTATATAATTGATAAACATGACATATTTATGACAAAAATGACAGAACGGAAAACATTTTTCAAATTAACAAACGATCAAAATGTAATAAATGTCCAAAATTACATATAAAAGACAAAAATTACACAAGTGGACAAAATTTCAAAAACTAACAAAATTACTGAAATGAGAAAAATCGCCAACACTACAATATGTAGAATTCCAGAAATGACAATTGAAAATGACCAAAATTGTAAAAACGACAAAACCTAGTATAATAGAATGTCCAAAATACTGGAAATTATCAAGATGACAAAAATTTCCAAATTGTCGAAAATGTCCGCAATTTTTATGTAGTCATATACGCCGACAATGTAAAAATGCCGGAATGACAGAATTCATAAAAATGACAAAATGTCCAAATTTTCAATAACGTTAAACAATGACGAAAAGTAAAAAACTAAGCCGAAAAAATGACCGAAATTACAGAAATGATCAAAATGACAAAAATAACAAAATGAACATAAATGGCAGAACTATTCGCACCAATATAACAATGTTCGAATTGAAAGTTTCTTCAAACTAACAATGCGATTATAATTGCGTCGCTATAGTATAAAATTATATTAATAATATTATCTAAACATAATCATCAAAATGCGCTTGTATATAGTGTTACACGCATATTTAACTGGAAACAGCCAACATTTGTCAAATGCGATAGTATAACATAAAAATTCAGAAGCCTCAGGCGATCGCAAGTGCATTAGCATGCATAAGAGCAACCGTTGTGCGCAGTATCTTCTTCTTTTTGTACACAGCGTCATTTGGAAACCCTCATAATTTCACGAATACCGATAGGATCGTCCTCAGGTATGTTTTTAGCATGCAATTTTTCAATTTCGTTACAATGTAATTTTTGCGCGTCTTGTAGTCTTTTAACCATAAAGCCTATATGAACAACATTTTTTAAAAATTTCTTTTCAGAATTTTCTTTTTATATTTACATTTAGACAATATTAAATAATTCACTTATTGCATTTTTAACGGATTTATATTTCACGTGAAATAATATTAGTATACATTAATATTGATATGTAATAATAATAATATAAATTGAAATTAAAAAGAAATACAATTCTTATTTTTAAAATCGATCTTTCGTTACAATTTTGTTAAATTTTATGATACGTTAATCATGACCATTATTAGCCACATTCCGCTGAAAATATTAATTCCTTAATTAATAAATACTGACAAAAACATCCAGACCAATTTCCTTCGCGAAAGGATAAGCGGATCCGCAGTTGTCGCATAGCACCTAATTTAAAGTTAGACGATTTAAAACTGTACTTCAAAAGCATAAATTCACGCCATCTACTAATTAGTGAAACAAAGTCGACATTCCATTACCATCGAATATTTCTTTTTCATAAATATTCGTCCCTCTTTAGTTTTTAGTAAGACATACGCGTACGTCATAAAACACGTACGTTTTAATCGTCTTTCTTTTTTGTAATTGATTTCATCGTTGACACTTTACGAGATTACAGCAATTGGTACAAATACTGATGCTTACAAAACTATTAAGGTATTGTTTTCGCTTGAAAAACATATTATGGATTTAAGTCAGTATCCTATTTCTTGATGAATGACTTGTAATTAATTACAGTTATTCCATTTTTATTAAGAAATAATTAGACAAATGGACATTTTTTCATAGTCAATTTCGTGCCGCCGTATATATATATAAACACGAGATAACACATCGAGCGTAAAAGTAGGAGAAAAAGTCTACTAAAACATGAACCATTAGGTGTGAAATATGAAAAACGTGGACATACTGGTCTACCAGAGTACTTTTCGCATGAGAGTATATAATGTCCACACATTCTGTATTTCTCAAAAGCAAAACAAGGCTGAAATAAAAAGATATAGAAATATAGACATTAAACAAATAGATAAAACGATTAGACACACATACAGACATTATATATATATACAATAGACTTGCAACATCATAATCTGAAAAATAACAGAAATTCGTACTCCTAAATTCGTGTAATCGTTATTTGTATCCGTTATACGTGAATCACGTATAGCTGTCCAGTACTATTAACAATTTCATTGGTCAATTTAGTTGCGTGATTGACAACCTTATTGAAGAATGTCGATTGCGATTCCAACATATTTGCAAGCTCGATAATAATTCAACAATAATAGGGAATAGTGGAAATCAACTTATTCAATGTGATGGACATTTTATGGATTCTGCATTTGTTTTTGATTTCGTATGAAATGAATAGCGATCGCTAAATATTACAATATTATTAAATAACGACAAAATATATTCTTCCGACTAATATTAAACAGCTACTTCATAATATTTATTTTACATTCGACATGCATATTTTTTAAATAAATGGAATATTATTTGTTTATTATTTTTAATGCATTTAATATATATTCACATTTTTATAATATTTTTTTCATATTTGACATACGTACTGTGATGATATATAATATTATCATATTTGTATACATAATATTGTTTAAATGATAAAAAGAGAAAACTATAAATGTGTATACAAAATTATGAACGCAATTTAAGTTGTATGCAATTGTGTAAAATTTATATGTAATTATAGATATAAACATATATATATATAGGACATTCCATGTCAACTCAGACAGCGACTGAATGTCGTCAAATCTCTACGCATTTTCATCCAGTTTTCCAAAAAAAAAATTAGATACATGATATCCGATGTAAAATTTCGTGCTCTTTCATAATATGACCTCAGAATTTGTCTAAAACCAATGCTTAAAAAGTTAT
>JAPYZR010016705.1:0-10051 GCA_030522945.1 Trichopria nigra
CATTGACATAAGCATGCTGCATTATGAATTTGAAGTTCACAATTGTTTTAGAATGCATTATTGCATGGATTTCTTGTATTGCAGATGTTCAAATAATTGCGTTTTTAGCTCTTTGACCATGATTCATTAAAAATCTATGGAGCCAATTTACATCTATTAATCAATGTCAATCCAACAACTCAATTCGCACATATTTAACAAAGCTATAAGATGGAATATCGTAAGATTATTTGATAAAATGATCTTACAACGTCTTCTTGAATAATTGCTCTGAATGTGACGAGGAGGTAGATCGAGAACCAATTTACCACTTCATGGTGAATTGAGTAACATTGCCACTTCGAAAGATAATGCGGAAATGATTATCAATTTGATGAAACAATTTCAAAAGTGCCTTCCGTTTCCAATGATGATTGTTTGTTGATGCGATTACGGCGTCAGGAATCAAAAATAAAATACAGAAAATATTTATGTATACGCATGATGCGAGGTATATTTAGGAGGAATATTGAAGAAAGATACCAAGAGTTTCATATGATCTTCCAATATGAAGGCACATTTAGTTTGACGACACTTAAGGGAATCGAGCAAAAGTGATGAATTCGACAGATAAACTGAATCCTACCTAGGCATCTAATGGTCATCTAGTGTCAGAGTTACGAAGGGACTCAGTGTCCACCAAAGCGAAGAGCCTCGAAAAATTTAAGGATCTCCAATACGGGAGATGCGCATATCGTTTAGAAAAGGACTGAACGTTATTGATTACTGTTTCATAAAAAAAGAAACTGGAAAATAAATGATTGGTTATTGATTTACAATTGTAAATCATTCATTCATTATGATCCGCCTTCTTCCGACTTTGTTATATGTTTTTATTTTACGCGACGCGAATAATAAAATGAATAATACAAATATAGTGGGTGGATTATTAAAACGGATTTATAAGTTAAATCAGTTATTGACGTTGAGTAGGACAAGGATGATGATGATGATGATGATGAGTATGTTAAATGTTTACTAATTTTACTATTTCATATTGTGAAATGTGTACGTGGTACTCAAGCTCATAAGAATGTTAAAAAATTATTTTTTACCATCAGTTCGGAATTAATGAGCAGAACAATCAAATGTTTGGAAACAGATATCTTCGAGAAAGAGTACATGATGTGATGGGTTAACAACAAGGGATATTGGGTTTAGAGTCCGGAATCGTTTGGTGACCCGCTATACATATGTACATATAACTATTAGTGATGTAATTATTGGTGATCTGTTAAGTTAATCATCAATTTTACCTTTAGGATATTTTAGAATTATATTACTTTTTCCGCTTTTACATAATGGCGTTTTATACACAGACGTTTTGCCCAACGCACATTTGTTTAAACTCAATAAAAAAGTTGTTACATAAATTCTAAAGTTACATGCCTTTTACAATTACTTGTAGGAAATAATTATATACATGGAATATTTTGACGTGCTGAAACCATGTAATGTGGAAAAAGCGAGTACAAGAACTTCAACAAGTCAAAGAACGTACGAACTATTTCAAACTTTACGTCTTACACCACTAAGTAAATAAAAAGTGAGGAATACTCGGAAGTTAATTCTTAGATGGCCTTGTGAACATCACGACTTGATGAAATAGATTCGTTGAAGAAGAATCAGCGACGTGGAGTCATGAATGATACCAAATGAGCCATTTATATGTATGTATATATGTATATATTAGAATTACCTGAATATTTGTTACTTGACAACCTTATAAAAGTAAATTCTGAAATTTATTGAATAAATAAGTATAGGCTAGGGGCACTAAGGATTTAATTGTTGTAAACAATTTCATTGTATTATTAACAGTTCAAATGTAACCAAAGCTTAATGTAAACTTGTTCGAACGCAATTCTGCCATTGCTTCATTGGCGATTGGCCAGACAGCCGAGTCATATAGAACATATGATATATTTTCACATAACGTTTGAAACGTGTGAGTCGGGAATAAGAATTGATGTTTCAGAAACTAAGGCAATCATTTTTGTACCTTGCAATTGAAATATTAAAAAGGATTGTCCCACATTTATTGAAATAATGTTTCTTCTTATATATATGTAGACTCACTTCTATATAATTTGAAGAATATATATATTATCATTCTCAATTCGTATTGTTATGTGTGATACAAAGTACTCTGTTGGTCCAAGTCAAGTTTTCTACAATAAATGCCTTGAATATTGTATTACTTGTATCGTTGAAATCCTTACGAACACACATTTGTTGTCATTGGCATATTATCTATATTGCCAGGTAAGAATGATTAGTACTTGTGGCAAGACCAACAGTTACAATTGGCATCGGCATCTATCGATACAATCCACAAGCAGTCGCAATGTTTCCTATTCCTCTGTCCTGATACGAATGCAATAAGAAATTTTCCAAAATATCATTATATATATATATGTTTACGATTTCAATAATGTTCATCTTCAATATACAAGAGGTTATATATGTATGTTGTGCAAAATATTTTGACCCCACTATATTTACAAAACTTAGCTTCGTATTTAAACCCGATGAAAGTAAATTATTTTCATAGCACGGGTATAAATTAAGAGATAACCGGGGCGAATCATATACTAGTTATTTTTGGAAACGAATCTGCGAATGGGGTTTTAGCCTATATGCCTATAGCCTTTAGATATTCACAGTTTTCTTCTTTTCATTAATGCTGGCATCTCGATTACCTTGGTGGAATATACTGGACTAGCGCCAGAAAGAATGAACGGGCCTGCTACGGCGCGTGCTACCTCACGAATGGCATACTTGGACGCTTATGCAGGAACTCGACTGCAACTCACTTTACGATTGTGACTAATCATTCTAGCTTCTTCCAACTGACCAGTGACGACTCATGAAGATCACTTACCTGAGCCGTTACCACGTGTTGTTATATCAACGAGATATTTAATAGCATATTATATACACCATCTTCCCGCTTCTACCCCTTGGTGCATAATATACTTTTGTGTCAATCCAAAGATATTATGCAATGACATTTTATTCAATAGATAGAATCTAAAAAAATTTATTGAAATTGTGGTCAAAAAGGTGATCTGTTCGTTCCCTGTAAAGAAATTCCAATCTGTCAGTCAGACAAATATGTATACGTATACGGTAAGTCCTCATCCGTGTCCGTTGCAGCTTTATAAGAGGTATAGTAGCATTACCACATGACCTTTGTATTCTAGCAACAACTCGACCCAGTGAAACTTTTAATCGAGAATGGAAAATGACTTATTATATATAATAAGTCACAAATCTATAACTGTTAAATTTCGTAACTATCGCCACCTGCAATTTTATCACACGCTAGGAAAAAACCCTTGTTACATCTTTTACAGTCATTTTCAGCTCTCTAGATTTTATGCGATTGGTCGATTGAGACATTTGTATACTTTTCCAAAGACTGATTTTTATTGGCTCCGAGCCACAATATGCATTTCCTTATGTTTGCATTTACAAATCTCATCCGTACGAAAAACAGGATATATATACCACACCATCTTAGATGTATACACGTGGGGGAATTCAAGTTATTTTATATTTATCCAAGATTCCACGGTGAAATTGAATGTCACTCTATATTTTGTCGTATTACATGATTTTTTAAAAGAGTTCAATAAAAAAGTACCATCCGCTTGGAATGAATTTCATTTTATTGCATTAAATCCAAGTATAGATCCTTGTAAAATTGAGTGATGCTAAAATGTTTATTCTTTAAAAGAAATTCCTATTTACCTAATCTATATATATACATATAAGTGGTGAAAAAACGATATGCTAAAAAATTGATCAAATTAAAAAAAAAATGTTAAAAATTAATAAAATTATAAAAATAATTTATAATTATCACTATATAATTTGAGAATATTACTTTGTATGGGAGCAATTTGGCACAGTAACAAACTTTCGTTTCTATTTCTTGGTTGATAAATGTCTAATTGCAACTTGCGTGTAGGTGGTGTAATTGGGTGGATTCGGTTCGAAGGGTTTTAGTACATCTGCCAACGTCTTATTTCTAAGGTATATTGTTACAATGCAGTAATTTATCGGTGTCTTGTACATACATTCTGTTTTGAAAATTGGGTCATTACGAAAGGAGATAATTAGGCTTGTAACAATTAAAACCGTTAATAATGTCAAAACAAATTTGAAATGAAAATATTAGATATGTGATTCAAATGCATTTGTTTTTAATTAGCTCGATTTAAAAGCATCAATTACCTCAATAACCGTAGTCAATGTAACATTTTATTCTATATCAAAAAATTGTTAAGGACTCAAATCATGTAAGGATTGTATAATTATATAATTAATTTCAATATGATGGTGTAAAATATACGCATATATAAAGTGCTCGATTGTTTAATGCCTACATTTACTGAATTCTTGAAGGCAATATTTTTCAGTATAAATTTCAATTTAACGCGATGGGGTAATCTTGTAAAATAGTTTTTCCTCATATTATCGAATTTAGTTTTTCCAACGAAGAACCACCACGTTTGTATACAATACAATTGGCAAAAATCCCCCTCCTGATGTTACCTAAAAAATTTGTCGGTTTCTAAAAAGCTCTGACAAAATTCACGTAATACACTATTGTTGGGTGCAAAACAGGTGTTTATTGCCCAGTTTAAAAAAGTAAATTTGAAATGGTACTAAAAAAAACCAGAGATCGGGCGGAAAGACTGAATTTTTCGACATCTTGTATATAGATGCACGAACCACGTTCATGAAATGTGTAATACTTGTATTATTTGAAAAAAAAAAAAAAAAAATGTTATTGTATAGAAATTATAAACGTATAGCTTTCTTCGGAAATTTTTGAGCGATACGTGAAATGTTATTGTTTCGTAATATAATGCATAAATAAATTGTAATTATTGTTTGCAATAAGAGTGACCCATTTCTGTTAGAAAGAACTTTTGCATAAACTGTCTTTTACCAATCAATACCGGACGCATTACGCCAAAGAAGCGCTATTGTTCCGTCGCGTTAAATAGTTTTTGGGGCGCGTTAGCGGCGATGCCGAGTTGCGTCCAACGGCTTGGTCGCGAAAATATTTTCATTATAAATAGCGTCGACCGCTGTTCTGTTCTGTTTATTTTTACATCCGGGTGCGCCAATCAGTTCGCCCGCTAACCCGCGAATACACGCCCGTAAGACAGGCACATATAGGTGCGGAAAATCCAAGGTGTTCCAGTAATGAAACCCATCCTATGATATGTCCCGAACCTGCAATTCATATAGAAAGATTAGATTGACGGAAGTTTTAATCGGACAGTTGACGGCAGTAATATGTGCTCATGACAACAGTCGATACAAAAAAAAAATTGAACATTTTTATATGACAATCATTCCAAGTTTCAAAAAGAAGATGTTTGTATCATTGTTTGCACAGATTTTTATAGACATGACGTTATAATAAATAATCTAATAAACCTATAATCAAATCGTCTTAGGTCTTTAAGGGCTGCATTGCAAGGATAATCCGTGCTGGATAAAACTCTGCTTTATAAGCTTTCGAATAATTTAGCTTTAGCTGACGGAACACGAAACCAGGGGACGAACTTCATCAAATTGCATTTGTATCCAATATGAAAAAAGAACTATCGAATTTTATTCTCTTGGGCCCCGCATTCTATTCGCCCCTGAGGGTGTCGTGTATTGGTTGATAGGGTTTGGCTGATAACTTCAGCCTCATAATGTTTCCTTCTCTTTGTTCATCAACAAAGTATAAAAGAAAAAAGAAGAAAATCCTGAGGTACTATATTAAGATGAAATGTTTGAACTATAATCAATTAATCCAAGATCACGTACCGATTGTAAGCATAGAAAAACTTGGGACATAATGACTCAGAAGATATCAACCGAATTTATTTTCTTTTGGATTTTTTTGGACCAAAGTCATTTTTGAAACGAACGCGGATGAAACATGGGAACGTACGTATAACAAGATACCTTTTGCCAATATACATAAAAAATTATTTATTCGCCCAGTATTTACGAGTTGTAATTTGTCTGAACGACTATACAAAGCTCATGACAAGAAATCCTAAGGAAATATTACAAGATTTATAGTGAAAATTATTTATATTCTCGGAGTTTATTAAATAACTGAACTGAATGAGAAAATATTATACGCGTGAATGGAAAAAAAAAAATAAAAAAATATACGCGTATTTTTGTACATTGACGTAATACGCAATCGCACGTCAAGTGTCTCGTTAGCCAAGAATCGAGCACAATGTCGCATAGACGAGCATTCATTGATATGCATTACTATATGCTATTGTACGTCCCCCGTACAGCTAATTAACTTTTTTGATACAATTTGATTACATTTTGGTTACATTTTGGTTACATTTTAATGATACCTTTTGTTACATTTCGCGTACATTCTGATTTCTGCCAGGGAAGCTAAAACTAAACCTTACATGACCAAACGCGATACTATAAATTCACAAAAGCTTAGTCATAACAAATGGAGACTTTGCCTCGCTAACTCTGAAAGTCGGTGAGTAGGGGGGTTCGGTCAGATCAGAGAACTCAATGATTATTTAAAAACTCCTGTTTTAATTCACTTATCTTACTCAAAAAAAGGGGGTGCCGTATAGATGTGCCTTCCCGTCGAGGTTTGGCGGTCCGGGCGGGAATTCAAAATCCGCCAATCCAGGCTTGCGATGTACCGATGCGATAGGTTTGAATGCGTTCCAGTAGTCAATATTGTAGAAATCGATGCCTCGATAAAAATGACCAATCAAAAATAATGGAATTAATTTTACACACAAAATATATTTAATAAAAAATATCCGGTTCTCGAGTGTCTGCGACACTCCTGTGACGTAATAAAATACGAAATGATCTTGTAACGCTGTACCGCGTTACACTGTACGCTGCAAACGTATAAGAATGAGCTTTTTTTTATTTAAGTGAGAGGGTTGTCGTCAGCAGATCAGGAATGCTCTAAAACCGCATATGCCTAAATCACTGTCCCTAATACCGCTGGACATACGATGTAAGTATTGTAATGTGGAAACATTCGAGTCCAATGAAGTGTACATCTACCCTGGACTTTTTTTCGCTTCGAAAGTCTATCGGTTTACTATAATATGCAAATACGCAGCTCATTATGCAATATTAGTTTTATTTAGATCGTAAAAGTTTATAGGCACTGACAAATATATCCATGACGTACGATGACTATGTATTCTGATGCTATACGTGTAGGATTTTATACTTCGGTCTCATCATTCGAGTGTGCGTTATCAAATCATTTTCACGAAAAATCATATCTTTGTATTCAACTGCTATATATATGTGAGTGTTATGACAGTAAATTCGCAATAAGATCAAAAGTTTTTAAAATCGGCGACATAATATAATTTATAGAAATGTCAGCATATAAGAGATAATGCTGATTTTAACGATATAATGTGATGAATTGAGCCCTCAAAAATACCCTTCGAGATACAGTGTTCATATTTGTTTTCCCCCTTAAAACGTTGCGACAGTCCCCATAATATACATTAGATATACTTATATATACTATATTTATGTCACAATGTTGTCGAAAAGAACAAAAATGTTGGTTGCATCGATAATGTTTTTGATTAAATTAAAATTTCAAATTAAACAACTTAACCACTGGCCATTTTACGAGAGCCGAGATATAGGACTTTTGCGAGTCAAATGTGTATACCAATTAAATGGAAATTCAGGAAATTGTCAGACTACGTGTTCAGAAGATTACTATAAAAAACCACTGATAGTTTCGTTTTGACCAAGACTCCTGAATCCTATATCTACAATATATAGGAACAAATACCATACTGTACATTTGGGTGTGGTTCACCAATCGAGCATCAGGAGAATCGATATCCACGATTATCTGGGGTATTGTGATATTCTGTGACAAATCAATATTCAGAATCACAGAAAAACGAAGTGCAACAGCCTTTCCAAATTATAGAGTGTTGAGCCACATCTCAAGAGGACATAATGCGCTATATAGACAGACGAAGGTGTCGAAGATTTTGCCCGAAGAATTTCTATACATGTATTATGTGATTACGACAAAGGCGAATGATATAAGGGGTTGTACTAGGGGTAGGTCTTGTGTGTAGGTAGCGGATTATTTACCGGAATCTTCTCAAACATAACAATAACATTTTTAGGGGAGGGGGGTCTAAAGTACAGTAGTTACCGACGTATAATAAAATAATAGCTACAGGAGATAAATAATTTTGGAATATTGTTTTCAAAATTTGGGCTCTAGTAAGGTAATTAAAATAAATTGAAATCAATGTTAAAAGTTCTTTGTTTTTTATACCGCTCGTATTAATCTATAAGAATAAAAGGTCGCAATTCTGTATACCACTGGCGTTAGCGTCCTCCAACATGTTATTACCCATAATATTTTATTTACCTTAATTTTATTTAAAAAATTGTAACCTGCGTCTACATAGATTCACAACTTTGAACCCCCTTTAAACTGTATTTATTTATGGATTGTAAATGTAATTGTAGAATTACTCTACCAGACCCAAAGTTTTGCAAAAACGTACGCTTTTCGTGTTACGAGTTATAGGTCGGTATAGCTGTTCTACTTTGGACACCCCATTCACGTTGCTGTATATTGAACAAAAGAAAAAAGTTATTTTCGATTAAAAACATACTATAAAGAACGAAAACCCAAATGTTAAAGCACGGTATATTCGTTAATTAATATTAAGGAGATAGTGATTCATTACCTAATAATTGAATGGGTCTGCTTCTTACTCCCAGGGGAAGGCGAATCATTCAAAAAATACTATTTCGACTCTTTTTTTAAACAATGATAAAAACTGAACTCCAACTACTAATAGTTCTTTACTATCTTTACTATCACTATTAATTATTATTAATTGTTGATATGTTAATAATAACCTCATTCTTCGTCGTACTATTTTTTTTTTAATTCAAGGCTTTTTATACCGTTCAATAATAATATCATTAAGATTATATTAGAAATATGCGGTAAGAATAGAGAGTATTTTAAGGAATTGTGAAATAAGAGCGATACTTATATGATTTAATTCATCGACACATTTGTCTCGATATATAAAGACCACGGAGTTTAACAACCTTTGACCGTGCTCTCGATACAGGTGACCTAATTCCGTAATATCTTACGTGTTGATTGAACTTTTTTTTTTATACACCCAATGGGTTGCGTTCATTGTCAAGATACATTTTCATACTTGATCCGGAGTTTATATTTATTTATTTTCGTGGGGGCTTTAAAGGGTATTATTTCAGGATTTAACTATATAATATTAATTGTAATTTTATATAGTTTATGATCTGTTTATGATCTGAATCGATTTATTCACAAGTAACGGTATAGTAAAAGCGAATGATCCCCGAGTTTGTGGAATCTTTTGAAAATCTCCGAACTGTACCCTAGATTAAAAGGTGGACTTCGTGTTCTTTTTGCCCTAACACAATTTGCCTAATTAATTTAATAATGTTGATTGCCCTCGAATGCACATGAAGTGTTTTCCATGATGATATGTTTCTGTACCATATACGTAAATTAACATTCAAGATATTCGATATGCGTTTAATTACACCTACAAATGATATATACTATACCATATTATAATAATGAAAAACAATAATGGTTTCTAACGTTTATTCGTTTTTTGTTTCAGGTATTCCTATAGTGGTCTTTTTCTAACGTTTATTCGTTTTTTGTTTCAGGTATTCCTATAGTGGTCTTTCCGCTGTATTCGGTTTATTTACATGAGAATCAACATTGCGCAAATTTTCAGGTACATTTTACGTGTGAATGATTGTTTGCTGTGGATCCATTTAAAGTTTATCATTTGTCTCGTTACTAAATTTTGTTTGTTTTTTTTGTAATAATATTTCGAAAAATGTCGTGACACAAATCAGGGAACACGGGCAAACGAAGTCTTGTATATATAGTGTTCGAATCGTGTATAAGATA
>JAPYZR010016724.1:0-12576 GCA_030522945.1 Trichopria nigra
GCGAACATCATAACCCAGACCTCCTCCAGGGGTCTTTTTTAAGACGTCTTCGAAAAGAGCTCTGTAAAGACCTCTTTAAGAGGTATGTGCTGTCTGGGAGTCGTCGGTTTTTTTTTTAATTCACCAATCAGAATAAGACGAGATATATTTCCGATTCTCTGTTCTCCAATCTGCATCAAATAATTAAATATTGTATTTTAAAACACATAATGTGCCCTTGTATATGCGAAAATCAACTATGAAAATATTGTACAACATATATAATTTCGAATTTTACTGATATTTTGATATATATATATGTAATCGTATTTTCGTCGCAAGTCTTCGGTATCGTTCTATCATCTTCGTGTATATTCGGCTGCCTCGCCGTCATCTTCGTCGTCTTGCAGGCCAAATTCCACCAGTTTCAATCACTCACACACCAATTTCTCGCTATATGCCCTATCCATATTATATATGTATATATCAGTGGTATATATATAGAATGATCGCTCGGTTTAGGCGATTTAGAGAGTCCGTCGAAACCGATTTTAAAGGCTCCCTGTTTTACCGATCATCTCTGCTGTCTCTGCATTACCACGAATTCGAGCTTTGGCCTCAAAGTTCCCGGTGCGCACATACTGACAGGCAGCGCCATAGCAAGATCGGTCTCGCGAATCTCGCGATCCATATACAATCTGATATGTAATCTCTGACATCGCGAAGTACACACTGATTGACATATATAATAAACACCGCGTTTGATGTATGTAATTTTTAAGATGTAAAATAAAGGCGCATATAAAATTAACGTGTATTAATATATTTACATATATCATGTATGTATACCTCAGGTCTTGTTATTTATTAAATATTTATATTAAATAAATATAATAATCCCACACGGTATTTAATATCACAGTAATATCACAGCGATAAGCTTTCTGCGATATATATGTAACATTACAGAGATATTGTGATGTATATAGGTAATATTAAATACCATCAGGGATAAGTCATGAGTCACTTGACGTTCATCACATTTTTATGAACAAAACGAATACATGACAAATTATCACACCAAGAGAAACTATATTCTTTTTACTATTAGAGAAATTTATCAAGAAGTACACTTCCATGTCCTGGTTAATAAGTCACTGACGAATTAATTGAACTGAGATCACGATGTATTTAACGAAAACGCCGACTCTTCGAATTGACGAGTCAGATTT
Source organism: Trichopria nigra (assembly GCA_030522945.1). Classification (NCBI taxonomy): domain Eukaryota; kingdom Metazoa; phylum Arthropoda; class Insecta; order Hymenoptera; family Diapriidae; genus Trichopria; species Trichopria nigra. The sequence goes on from JAPYZR010016724.1 coordinate 1,212, forward strand.
AAAATGTAAGAATGGTTGTAATTATTACGGAAATGCAGAATGGCAAGGTTACTGCAGTCAATGTCATCGTGAACAACTCCAGAAGCAACGGGCACAAAGAGAACGAAGTGTGAGGATTCAGAATCGAGAAAGGTACAAGTTCCTCCACCTGTTCATCACGATTACTTTATTTCGAAAATAGTTCTCTTTTTTCAAGTTTATTTGCTCCTTATTCTTACGTTTCATGTTAAAATTACTTAGTCGTATCATGTTTCAATTTGAAGTAACATAAAATTTAAGATTATGTCAATAGATCGTATATTTCATGACCCATGTTATTACATTAGCACCTGATAATAATTTTATAAACAGTGAAAACAGAGCTGAAAAACAAAAGCAACAGGAAAAGAAATTGAAGTTGATACCAAAGTTCAGAAAACTTTCAAATAAAGCACAGACACGCGAAGAGTTATTTCGCGAGTTATGCAAAGATAATCCAGATCTAGAGAAGGTAAAATCGGAGAACCAAGACCTCATGGCCATAATCAAGAAAACTCCTGTCGAAAAAGATGTTACAAAAAGGATATACGCTTTCGTGCATGAAATTTTAGATAATAAAGATACAAAAAGGATTGAAGAACTATCCGAGATAACACAAAATTTCTATCAAGTTCTTGGAAAACGCATGGAATCTAGTCCAATATTTGCTGGTAATTTTTTTTATTGAATAATTTAAATTATAAATGTTTGTTATTACGAATGAATCTTTAGTAATTGATATGAAACAGATATTTCAGCAGAGGTCAAAGAAAGATTGCTCGATTATTTTGAACGATATACAATGACTTTATTATACAGGATACTCTTTTGTTCACCTTACACATCGGACGAAGAAAAAGATTTAGCTATTCAACGCAGGTGAGTTTGACGAATAAGTATTCTAGAAAATGAAACCGCCAAAAATTAACAATATTTTTGTTTAGAATACGTCAATTAAATTGGGTTAGTGGAAAAAATTTAGAATGCAGGATCCATGAAACTAGTGCAGAAGTTCGAGAACTTGTCTATGCATCCATCAATGGTAACCTTCCCATTTATTCAATTAATTATGTATATTTTAACTTATTCAGAAATTTGACTAATTATTTGAAACGCACTTGTAGATTTATTAAATATGGACGCAGCAAAGGCACCCCAAGAGAAACTTGCTTGTGTAGTACATTGTTGTAGAAATATATTCTTGTTGTTGCAGCAATCTGTAGGAGGACCAGCTTCGGCTGATGAATTTTTACCCGCATTAATTTTTATAGTTTTGAAAGCAAATCCTGCAAGGTTAAAAAGTAATATTAATTTTATCACAAGGTTCTGTAATGCCAGTAGGCTTATGACTGGAGAAGGAGGATATTACTTTACGAATTTGGTACGATTAATATTAAAACCATTCGTTATACTTCTCATTATACAGTTTTGCATATATAGATATTGTAATTACTACAATTTTAATTTCTGTTTTAGTGTTGTGCTGTATCGTTTATTGAGAACTTGACAGCAGAGTCTCTAAATATGACAGACAAAGATTTTAATGCCTATATGTCTGGAGAGTTGGTACCAGCTAATACCTGGGATTCTGCTCTCATGATATGTGAAGTATGTCTTTAATTTCATTTCATCATTACAAAGTGTAAAATATGTATGTATATATATATATATATATATATAATTGTTTTAATTGTTGCAGAATTTACATTTGGTATGTGAAGACATAACTTTACTGACTGAGCTTCATGTAGAAAATGAAAGTGTACTGTCGCAAATTCTTGAAATGCAAGATGACATGACCATATTCCAAGAAAGAATAAAATCTGAAGTAAACAGAGCTCTTGAAAAATGCCCACTAATAGTAAACCCTATAAAAAAAATTCCAACAAATTTGGATTACGACGATGATGAATGTTATCACTTAACTCCACCAATTGTTCCACATGTACAAACAACTTAAAAAAATTATACAATCTGTTGTCAGTTGCCACTATTTGTAATGTATTTTTCTTTAAAATTTCTCAGGTTAATGCACATTCAGATGACACCAAACCAAAAGACGATTTATTGACGAATCAACAAAGCTTAAAACCATTTTCAATGACAGACTTTTCATCACCATCTCCAACATTATTCGACTTTCCGTCATTTGATGCAGATTTTTCCTCAGATGCTGGAAAAGGGGATGACACTACGAGTCTTATAAGTCTCGAACCACAAAATGATAGTTTAAGCAGCGACTGTACATTACCTGAAAAAAATATTGCAAGCAGCCTCTTGGACGACTCCCACAGTTCAGATACAAATTTACCATCTCCTTTAAAGCCAATGGCATCAGTGCACGAAGATTACCATGGATTTTCCATTCAAGGTTCGAATATTCCTACAATACCATGCAATACAGGTGAAGTGTCTTTCACCTCAACAGATTCTGAAAATTACTCGGGCTTCTTAAAAAATCCTTGAAGCAATTTTATGCCCTGTGATTGTTGAACTTTTTCAATATACTCTTACTATTTAACAGACTCTTAAAATAGAATTTCTGATGATATTTCGTAATACATTATTGTTCAGCTGGTTTATTCTTAAATAGTGTGCGACGGTACAGAAAAGAATCAGATTCAGTCATTTTCAAGCATTTCCTTTACTAATTGAGCTTTTGACAAATCATGTAATGATTGAGGCTTTTTAGAATTGTAGTGATTAAGAATTTGCAGGGGATGTTAACTGCATGATTGTTTGTAAACATTTTTTAAGAAGGTTGTATAAGTACTATCTAGTCAGTAAATAGGTTGAAACTTTATCTTTTCCGAAGTACTAAAAAACTACATTATTTATTATGTCATAAATGTAAGAAAAAGGGTTTACAGTAATTAACGTTAAAACACTCATTTTCGAATATTTTTTCGCTTTTCTGGTCGATTATCACTTTTAATGTTTTGTAGGTAGTTCCGTTAATATCCTAATATGTCACAACACATGAATGGGTGAAAGATTATGTATAATAAACTGTACAACCCCTCTACGTTTAATGTATTATGGAGTTTTACTCCTTAAGAAAGTTAACATTTCACATAATCGCATTAAAAAAGTTAAATGTGATTTGTACATACTTGCTGATAATGTCTTAAGACACTTCTAAAGTGGTCAGTAAAAATTTATATAATATTTAAAATTGTTTGTACAAAATTTTGGTGTGATGGGTGTGATGTAAGACAACTTAAGACGCACCTGAAGAGAATTCTAAAGTAGAACAGTTACTGACCGAGTTTGATTAGAAATTTCACTTAATTTTTTATAATTTTTACTGCAAATTTGTTGAGGAATTACATATGTTTTACTATTTTGAGGTTAGGCCAGTAACTGTTCTACTTTTATATATACCATGGTGAATTCCGTAATGGATTCCAGTCAGATCCATAGATCTACTTGTATTACAAGAGAAGTGTAAATGTAAGATTATTTATTTTCAATGATGTAATAAAATATTATAATTATCATATTTATCAGTGAATGTAAAGGGTGAAATAGATGATGTGTTAATAATTGATATCAAACAAATTAGGTAAAGAGGGCAAATATCGTTATAGATACGCACGCGTAAAAGAAAATACATTTATTTAAAATTTATACATAACCTAAACAGGTCAACAGGACCATCTATTTGTACTGAAAAAAAATTAAAACTTTAATACATTCCTTTTACCATTTTGTAAACTCGTTAGCTATTAAGTCTATGTTTATGAAAATTGAACGAATTTATATCTGGATTTCGTGTATGTGCACGTAAATGATTTTAAATTTGGAAACAGGGTTGGCGTAATGTGGTACCGTATTGTGCAAAATAACAGCTCTTCCCCCTTATCGCTGGTGTGACATTCCATGCCATGGATTTTTTGAGGTGTGGAAATTTCTTGATACGTACATTCCATCAGCCCTGCCCTTGACTGAAGAGTAAAGAATGACCGTGCATTCCCATTCGTCATTGAAGAATCTCCACCCTGGTAAAAAGGCGACGCTTGTTATGTCTAAATTCATGTTTTATTTGACAGTTAAGAGTACCTCGAGCCTCCACACAGCGTGAATTTAGACAATTTGGACGTGAAGAATTCCGAGCGTACCGTTTTTACTAGGTCACTTAGCTGCTTCATTGCGAACGTATGATTTTCACGACACCAGGTGTAAAATATGTGTTCGGACAATATTAATTGTCTATGAGTCACATGAATTTAAAATTTCAATGATTTCAAAATTCAGGACTACTTTCATCTTCTCTTAAATAAATTAACAAATTTATTATTGGATTAGGATGTGTCGTTATTTATTTCGAATAATGTTAATAAATCTAACATGTCAAAATACAGTGTGTCAACATTTTCTACACAGTATTTTTATCTTCATCATCTCTTTACCATTCATTTCGATATTTTCCACTTTCCTTCATCTCAACTTTTTGCAAAATACAGCTCGTTTTCTACAGGAATTGGTTTTACTAGGCATTAGGATACTTGATATTGTTCAAGCTACATACGCGATTGCCTGATGTGTTATGGGAAATCTACGCAAAAGATCGTAGAATACGATTGACTTGTTTGGCGCTTAAAATAAAATTATTTTACAAACAAAATCTTATATCATATATCACAAATTATTCAACATTTGTCTTTCATTCTCTTTCGTTACACGCAATTTTTACAAGAATTGCATTGAGTATCTCTTACTCCATTTGTACAAATAAAATGTGCAAAACGCGAATTTTTAATTAAACTTATCGTTTATGGAATGTAGTTGAAAAAAAATAGTGTTGCACGCATCATATAGAAAGTCGAGAACGCGTTAAATAGAATGGTGGTCGGTAAAACGCGAAACAGCTGAATCTCCGGTTTCGACGAATAACATATAATTAGAATTAATATCTATCGTTATCACTGATATTTACATCTACCCTGTTGGACTAATTTCACTGTCCGACTAAATCGCATGGTGCAACTAACGAAATTATTGACATCAATTGTTAACTTATGACACTATATGCGAAAATGGTATATTTAAAGTAATTGTTTATTTATTCTCAAATGAAAAAATAGATTTTGGTTAATTGTTTATTCACAAACCAAAAATAAATTTTCTTCATCAAATTGACAATTAGTGAATAAATTGATGACATAATAGGCATAACTAATTTCCTGAGTTTTAAAAACCAGTTTAGCGCAACTTTCGACATTTGGAACGGAACGGATATAAAAGTAGTATGTATGTACATAAGTACCGCGAAAATCTGGCATCTTCAATACCATCAAAGATAATTGATTTCGCACTGGGGCAAGGAAGTTCGATTCTTCCAGCCCGCTCCCGAAATTTGAAAACAGTCTTGTTTTTGTAGATTTATTTTTCATTCGTGTGCAAATTCTAAGTTATATTGGCATATTTTTTAATGATGTGTTAAGTACACCCTAATAGAGCCATCATACGTCTTTCTCTGCGATCTTACTGAAACTACGACTTAAAAACGTGTTGTATTGTCTATGTAGTATTTGTAATGCTCTCGACGCAATCGAGTTCTTGCGCGAATGTAAACCTTCGCATTGGGCAGAAAAATGTCTACGCTATAGTATTAAACTATTTCACACATTTGTGAAATCATATTAATTAGATTTATTTACTAATAGTTTGTGGAAAAGAAAAACGATTAATTATATTTCAGAATACGAATAAAATTTTAAAAACTTTTTTGATAGAGTTTCAATTGTTTTTCACAACTTGTAACGTTTCAGGCCTGCATTTTCTTAGAACCGTTTAACATCATAATGTAACAAATACATTTTATCTATAAAAAGTATTCTTTTCTAATATTAAGATAGGCTGAAAGTAACGTACAAAATACAATGCACTATATAAGGTGTCAACAAATGTATCATTAAAAATGGTTTGAAAAGTAATATTCCTAAAGTAAATGGAAATTGTAGTATCAAAACTTACAATTAAATTACAGGTGTGGATTGTTTTCTGGGTTTTCATTGCGAAGCAGGTTTAGTTTATCAACTGTTTGACATTTTGTACTTTTTTGCCACAAGTTGACGCGCCTTTGTGCCACCAATCAAGTAAAGAAATTAATTTAAGGAAATTAAAGTTTTTTACGGAAGTATAGACGTTTCATATAAATTAAAACAAAATAAAATTTCTGTACAGACTAAATTTTATACAAATTTACAAATTTCGTAAAAAACTTCAAATATCCTACTCAACTATAAGTAAATGTACATCTGCCATTTTTCATTTGTAGAAATTTTTCTGCCACTGACATAATACACAATAATAATAGTTCTATATACATTCATGCCGCTACTTTTTAAATACGATTTATCTCTTCTTTTAAGTTTACAATTTAATTTTCCAGTATCGTAACTGTTATTTTCTAGTAAATAACTAGTAAAAAGCTGCCTTTGTCAAGTTTTCGATAAAACATGACATTTAAGAGTAACTAAAACGTTAACAATGCACTAAAAAAAAAATCAGTTCCTTATTACAAAATGTTTACTTGATTAAAGCCAAATTAATATATTTCAACATTCGAGAAATATTAGGCGTTGACAGTTATAACTTAGCTTATATAACTAAATGTTACGCATGTAACAATTACATGCACATTTTTAACACTGAATAAACTTTTTCTTGAGTGCATTACAAATAGAATATAAAGGTTAAACAACCTTTAGTGGACCAGAAACTGACATATCAGTTTGAACATGTGTCATATTTATTCTCATTCTGCAAAATGCAGAACATTTTAAGGAATTGAGATAATAAACTATAATAAATAACTGTGGTCCTCCAAAGGTTACCCTTCATAAAAATTAGAAGTCAAGGTAATTAAAATTTATGTTGATAAAGTCAGGGCCTGCTGACAACAATATCCCCTCTAGGGTTTGAATTTACATATGTCTACATAAATTTAGAAAAAAAAAGAATAATCATGTAGTATTATCTTAAAACTAAATAAGTTTATTTTAGTTTAAGTACTGCAAAGTTTTAACAAATAAATTAATTAATTACCTCGAATTTAAATTTTTTCATTACCTTTGATATCAAGAAGTAATTTATTTCGCATGTTTTTCAATTATGCGCCGCTCTTTTCCCGTTCATATACCCAATCCATCGCTCCGCTGTTATTTGAAAAAGGGGGTCGCTATCGATTGTAGCAAGCAAAAGCAGTTGATTGATATGCGTTGAGTGATAGTCCCATCGGGCCAAGTTTGGGGCAGATTTTAGTGTAAAGTGTCGAAGGTCGTAAGTCGTTCCAGAACCCGTATCGTACAGTGTTAACATATTTTTTAAAGAGTGCATACCCTGATTGAAGAGTTTCGTTGCTTCTTCCGCATCCTTACCAGAGGAAATATTCTTTAAATCGTAGAGCCCAAAAAGGGAGTATATAAAACCATTCAATATAAAGGATGCTGGTGTCGTCGGATATTCTTCGTACCAAACATATTTTCCTAGAAAAGATGCCGACACACCACCTTTATTCGATGGAAGCTGAAAAGGACGCAGCGCCCGGACTGCTGCTTGAAGATACTTTTCGTCCCCAGAATGGTAATATGCTCTTGATAAAACAGAGATTGCATGTCCTTGACCCATACTGGAATACCTGCAAGGCAATTGCAATCTACTTTTTAAATATTTTCTATGATATTTTTATCTATTTCTCAATGTTCATCAATTACAACATTCTTATGGTTCAAGTTCAAAAAATTTAATTTTATCGTTACCCTCAGTAATTTTGATAAACTTTACATTTATTTACATCCAACATTTCTTAACTAGCCTGCGTCATGGCAATATTTAGTCATCACTGTCCTAATGTTTTGGTATCAAGTGAATTTAAACAATTTTAAAAAACTTATATTGTGAAAATGTTAAACTTACCATCCTGGTTCTAGAACTCCCATTCCATTAGCGAGTTTTCTCTTAACAGGATTAGGCCATCCTCCAGAGGTAATGTTCTGATTGGCAACGAACCACTTTGCAGCATCATAAAACTGCTCCATATGTTCACTAGTCGACAAGGTGATGTTGTCTACCATGCCTACACCATTCAGTGTAATTCTTATCACCTTAAGTTTAGATCGCGATATCTTCTTGGTCTTGTCATTGAGGCTGAGACCTTTTTGTAAATCCATGGCCAGGTCTCTAGTAAGCCGCCTCCACTGATTGTACACTTGCCCGATACCATAGTAAATGTGATTATTGTACGTGTGCAAAACCGAATTATTGGTTACGTAGTGTAGGTAGTAAAGGTCTTTTTTCTCTCTCACTTGCAAGGTTACAGTGACACTGCTATTGTCTCGAAAGCATAAATCGAGCTTCAGTACAAAGTCGAGGAGATGATTTAGTTTTAATGAAATTCCAGAAGTACTCGTTTCTGGTGTAGCAAATTTCAATACATAGCTGTTGGCAGCACTATTATAAACTCTACTGATAACTGAACCTTGAGGTACCAACCAGTCTCGTTTTATTCTATCAGAGTCTTCAATGTACTTTTTATATGGTTCTGGTTCAGTAAGATTCTTACTGTAATGAGATAAACCAAATTGTGCAATTTGTGTAGGGTAATAATAGCCTTCACTTTTCCATTGTGTTGATATTGGTACTCCATCGATGCCGCTCACACATTTTACTCGTTCCCTCACTTCAACATTGTAATTTTCAAATGTCATAAATACCCCTCGTGAATCATATTTTCCCTTTGGGCTGACAATCTTGGAATAACTGTGCAGCCATTCGAATCTTTTCACTCCATCATATGTTGCTAATTTTCCATATACCTACGTTTAACAAAAGCATATTTTAAGTACACTCATTTTTGAAAATATTTTCAAATTATTCAAAATTGTAGCAAATAAATACCTCAAAATATTTGTGAATGAAGGAGAAAGGAATGTAAACTTCATCTCCTTCTTTAAGACATCCAATTGAATAACCTCCATTGATGTAACAGTCAATTTCCGAATATCCTAACTCTGTTCTTAGCTGTACAGTAAATTTAAATATTTTTAAATGCAATAAATATAATCGATTTATATTTAAGTATTGCTCAATTACATATATGCTTAATTATAATTTTTATATACATTTACTATTTCGACTGAATTGATAAAGGCTTGAATAATTTTAAGGTTTCGTAACCTATATACATTAGTTATAGCCTGAATACTGAAATGAAATTCAACACATTTTTTTTGGATTCATAATTATTTAATTCACCGACAATTGTATATCGCAATGTGCATGATTATGATCATCGTAACGTTTTACAAAATTACTTTTACATGATGGGAGTGAAAAAGTATAAAAATATAATAAATTTTAAAAATATGTTTCATTATGTTTTGTTATAAAACATTTTTACAACTTAGTAACATTACACATGAACATTCGAAATATATTAAAAAATTATGTTTACTTTTTAACACTTCCTCACGTTTTTCAAATTTTTATACAAATTTTCTTTTTACTTTAGAAGTAATTTTATTAATTTATGATGACGATGACCATGAATTCAAAAACCAAATCATGATTACTTAACAAACTTAAGTATTGAAAAACTAAGAATGACAGTTGTTTGTTTATTGTTTTTGTACATTTTTCAAACCTTTTTACCATTTCTTTGACTATTAACGGTACTTTTGTCAATAGCGCAGAAAAGGAATAAATGTATAAATCAGTACGAAATCAACATAAACATTATAAATTTCAATGGAGTTAAATACCAAAGCGCTCAAAACAAAATTGTGAAAACAGAGTAGATGTAAGTTGTATTTTTAAATAATTAATTCACGAATACATCATATTATACAACAATATCATTTGGGCATACATAAATGAAGTAGAATGGGCAAAATATGCTAAGATTTATTTTTAGATATGAAATAGAAAATATATTCACATTTTCTTGAAACAATTTTAAAAAATTAATACAAATTTAATTCTAACAACTAAAATTGAAATACATTAAATAATTTAGAGAATTTATTTCATGGTATATATGCAAGGAAATTATAAAGAAATGTGCGCCTAAACACAGAACTTATTGTGTTAAAATTAAGATAGAATATTAAATGGATCATCTTAGAATATATATAGATTACTGTCTACTCACTTGATGGCGTAATCTCCAGTTCAAATGATCGAAATAGGGCGGATCGCTACATTTGTGCAACGATGTAAATACTGAGCTAAGTACTGCGACAATGATTAAAAGTATAATTGTCTTTATGTTAATTCTCATCATCATGTACAACCTGCGGAGAATAAACATCTTCTTTAAAAGTGTACTGATGGTCGGTTGAAGCAAACAAGTTGTAACGTGTCTGGCTCACAGAAACTTATAAATGCAAATATAAAAAATTCTGTAATTAACATTCAACGCGAATTAATAATTATCGACTCCGTTTACAGCGTGCGTGCTACCGCGGATATCGAATTTAAAAGTCAATCGGTTAATGCAAAGTGAAAGTGTCAAGTCAAGAATAAATGTGCAATAACGATTGAAAGGAAAAAGACGTACATGATTCGGCCGTAGGCCGTAGCAAAGTACTCGGTCGACTGCTAAAAAAGTGAGATATGACGCATTTTCGTCCTATACGAGCAGCGTTAATTTTATTACAGACGTCGGTCGTTGCTCGTCGGGACTTGTTTTCCGTCCCTTTTGGCCGATCATGACTTTGGACACGGTGGGCCGAAAATGAAAAGTCGGTCACAGTCGGTCGGCCCTGACGGGTTTTCGCCTCTTCCAGAATGTGTCGATTAGTTTCGCCCACCTCGAACATGGAGAACCCGGGAAAGGTGAAAAAGACAAAGGGAAACCGGCGCAAGGTAGTATTGGAATCGCGTTGAAACTTGCTGACCACTGCGCGGGGATTACATTGTTGGACGAATAAGGGTCGTACACTTTCGGAATCCCGCTTTCGGGAACAGTTGTCGGTACGGTATACGGTCGGTATGGAGTGCTGCGCGCGGTCCTGTGACTATGTATATACACTAGATTCACACTTCATATAACCACCCCCACAGAATCTTGTGAGGCTCATATATACATATACGTATATATGCACTTTTGCAACACAACGCCAGTGTATTATTCCGCGCACGCCTTTTAGCACTTGTTCGGCACGCCGCACGCGCAAAGTGCAATCGGTGCAATGCTTGACAAGTGCGCTGTGCCGATGCGCACTCGTCCCGACTCACCCTCCTATACGGCGAGGGTGCAAATGATATTCGCTTTCTTTCAACTTTTTTTTTCACGTGTATGTTTTCTTTCTAATAATTCTACTGTTTTCATGGGCGTGCA
>JAPYZR010016765.1:0-11509 GCA_030522945.1 Trichopria nigra
GACACAGCCGGTATGCCGAATAACATTTCAAAATGCGCGTTCGTGATTGAGAGTTTACACGAGTAACGCGCCTTAAGGATTTGCCATGCGTCATTAAAAGCAGCATTACTTGTTGCTATATGCGATATTAAAGCCGCTGGTTCTGCGGCGAGAGAGGCTCTGAGATAATGATATCGTTGCAAATCGTCAAGAGTGTTATTATTTATCACAAGCGAATTAAAATAATCGGAAAACGAATTCCAAGATTCGAATCGACCATTAAATTTCGGTAGAGAAATTTTGGGTTGCACCGTTTTATTCTTGTGCTGCTGCACATCCATCGTTGCTGGTTGTCGCACGGAACCCGGCGTACCTGCCGTGGTTAGATTGAAGAATGCATCTTCCAAGTCACCCAGAATCAATAAAGAGGTGTGCTCATGCGTCTGGAATTGATTTTCGACGAAGTATGGAGCTTCTTACCGACCTCAGCTGGCTAACCAAAGTCGCGACTGGATCTGTCATCATGAGGAGCGATGACGGCTGGACTTCTGACTGAAAGAAATCCGTTAAATCAAACGTTTGCTCCAAAATCGAATCGTCAAATGACGACGTGTTTTGTCGATTTGCGATACCGACATCACCAATTATAAAAAACGGAGTCAAAAACTTTCACAGATGGATTTTTTTTTAAATTATAATAATTTGTTACCGACTGAGTCCTGTGAAATGGTAGCATTGACCTTTGACCGCCGGATCACTGTAGATTTCCACTGCAACGATACGTGATTCCCATATGCACACGGAATGGTGACGTCAATTATCACAATGTGGCCGAAGTCGAACTCCACTATTGCTGAGGCGAAACGTGGAACGAAGCGTCTGTGCGTCGTTGCCGGATGCCGAGGCGAAGCGTCGAACAAAGCGTCTGTGCATCGTTGCCGTATGCCGAGGCGAAGCGTCGAACGAAGCGTCGGTGCGCTGTTGCCGGATGCCGAGGCGAAGCTGTGAACGAAGCGTCGGTGCGCTGTTGCCGGATGCCGAGGCGAAGCTGTGAACGAAGCGTCTGTGCGCTGTTGCCGGATGCCGGGGCGAAGCGGTGAACGAAGCATCTGTGCGCTGTTGCCGGATGCCGAGGCGAAGCGTCGAACGAAGCCGGAAATGACGAACCAAAATGGCGTCGATTGTTACCGACGCGTCGACAATTTGACGAATATGCGGCCGTAAGCCTACGTCTGCGATTTCGCGTATTATGCGTTGCAGATTCGAGAACGAACGAGTAATGTCGTTCAAGGTCGTTTCGTTGAACAACAGCGTGCACGAAGGCGTGTGTCAGCGTGTGATGCGACGCGTTGATGCGACGCCGAACTCGTAAAAAATTCCAAAATTGCGTCGAATTGACCGACGCGTGGAATAATGGCGAACACGAACGCGTGTGCTGTTTATGCAATGCGTTGGTGCAATGCAGAGCGCATGAAAAAATGCCAAAATGGCGTCGAAGAGACCGACGCGTTGATTTATGGCATGCATGACCGCGTAACCGACGTGTGATTGCAACGCGTAGATGCGAAGTCGAACGCGTGAAAAATGCCAAAATGTCGTCGAATTGAGAACGAAGAGTTGATTTATGGCGTACACGACGGCGTAACCGACGTGTGATGAAACGCGTAGATGCGAAGCCAAAATTAACCCGAAGCGATGCACGAGAAGTTTTCGATCGCCGTGTATGCGAACGAAAAACGAATCCGCACTCGGTCACTATCGATAATTGGCCTTGCGCAAACACATTAACGAGCCACTTAACTTTTGTCGCACTTGAATCCTGGCAGGATCGCCAAAAAATGTTTCATTATCCGAGAGAGATAATGCGGACGCCAATCCGTCGGGCGTGCTGTGAGGTGGTCGCAGGATCGGAAGAGCACAAAGTAGTTGACAGGAGAGAATAAAGTAATTATCTATTCTGATTTTAAGACTTTAATAATTCTTATCGACAATGATATTGCGGAATGGAGTCGCGTAACAACGATCGTTGACGATTCGGAGCCGTTCTCCGTTTCGTTGCATTTGCGAGACAGACGAGCGGGCGAGAAGCGCCGCGGGGACTCGGGCGCTCCGAGTCTGAACGGAAAGAGCCGAGGTTTCACGATCTCGCGTAGGACGACGAGAGAAACGACACTCGCAAAGCCGGTTAGCGAAACGCATACCTAAACAATCTGGGAGGTAGGTATTGTGTTGGGATTAACAGAAAGATGAAAGAGACACAATCGGTTTCTCTGATAAACAAATGTATTTCCATAATATGAAAAGAATAGTACAAGAAATGCTATAAAAGTGAATCGCGATGCCACAGCGTAACAGTGCCGCGCGCGTGAGATCGTAGACACGAATACTGACGCCGCAGAGACGCGTTCGCCGTAGTGTACATGAGTGCGCATAATACATACGCGGGGTTCCACGAATCCGCGACTATGGCTTTCGCGCGGTTCGGGAGTTCCAACATATTGTTAACTTTGTTTTAATTTCATATTTTCAATTTTTAACTTTATTTTTCAATGACGTTTTAAATACTTTTCTTTAAATAATTTTTAATTATTAACTAATAACAGAATTCGTCCAACAATGCTCCTACTTCCACATATAGTCATTCTGCACTAAACGTATAGAAGGTTCCAAATAAATTTTCTGTCAGGTCTATTATACATATATTGTAACCATTTATGTTTATGGATATAATTATTTATTTTATCGAAAACTTCTAACTGTCAGTAGCCATCACGAATTCTAACCAGTAACAACTTGTTAATTGTAAATATTATATTTATCGATGCGCCGAACCAAACTAAATGTATGTTTTGCAATGGACCTTCGGTTAGAAGGAGCAATTGCTTGACATACAGAGTTCTTCCCATAAAGCTATCCTTTACATTGAAAGATATCTAGCTTTCTGGGGAAGGAAGGTAAATTGTAGCGTTTCATCTAGGTCCCACTACTATAGAATCATCAGTAATGCTTGATGTAGTGGGACCTGCCTTATACGCTATGGACGTCACTAAGAAGATCTTTCTATGTAAAGGATAGCTTTATGGGATGAAAATTGTATGTCAAGCATATGTTCGGCGCATCGATAAATATAATATTTACAATTAATAACCATTCACCGAACGACAAACCTAAGAAAAATTCTTAGTTATCGATTTATCGATAAGTAAGAAAATCACTCAATCAATAATAACTTGCATTTTCATTCAATGAATGCTAGAGTTTAAGTTGAATTCTTAGTGCAAATTCTTATAGTATTACATAAATGATGATATAAAAGTAATGTTGTATTTATAAATAGGGGCTTCGCCCCTGCGGCTTTCAGCTGCCAACCCCCGCTCGCTTCGCTCGATTGTCCCGGTTCGGCCCGTCGGGCCTCAAATATAAGTTGCAAAATGTAACTAAATAATGTTTGATATCAACGTGCATTAATTACTATTCAACATCGTCTACAATCATCACATATCATCCTTCATCATCTGACAAATAATCATTAATTGAAAATAATTGAAAATAAACATTTTCAAAACTTCTCCTCATACCACACTCAGAGGTTACTTCTGTCAATTTGTTCCTGAGTTAGATCTCGGTTCCCCACCCTCCTACTCGATGGATATATTCCAAAAACTAATCAATTCCAAGTTAGGTCAGGGCACATCCAAAAACAATTTGTGAAAGCATTTCTGTTGAATCGTCCGTGAGTAACACATACGTCAGGACAAGATTCCGAATTTTTTAAATTTTTTTGTAGAAAATCAGGGATATCTCAACTTATAAACCGTCAATTAAAAAAAAATCGTATTATATGCGGTATCCTTTTCCGCGAACTTTGAATGCTTGTCCAATTTATTCGACACTAAACTGAGAGAGATATGCAAGTTCTCCTAAATTCTAAATTTTAATTTTGGACCTTCTCCCCACCATTTTTGAATGGATATGTCCCAAAATCTAATCAGTTTTAAGTTGAGCCAAAATACTACTTTTCACCGAACGCATTTTTGATATCTATTTTCGTTTGGGCGCTATGCCTTGTAGTAACTTTCGTACGTACGTACAAGATCCCGTTTCATGAAACGTCGACATTTCATGAAATAAGTGGGTGTCATTTTTTTTCGTATGACCAAATTCAATACTTCGATCCCAACCTCTCGTATGGGTGTAAGTAATAATAAGTAGCATTAAAGATGAGAAAATTACAATTTAATTCTTCTTCAGAATATCTCTTAATTAAACTAAAAAATAATCTCGCTCCAGCGAGTAAGACTTGGTGTAAAAATTCGTAAATGCGCCCACGCTACTCGCGAGAAAGAAAGAGTGAGAGAGAGAGAGAGAGAGAGAGAGAGATTGGGGGGGGGGGGGGGAGAGAAAACGTTTTATTAATTTAAGTCCTGGCCACTAAGAGCCGTGGACTAATTTTTAAAAGATCCTGCCGTTACAATGTGTCGGTCAGGATGTAACATACATTATAAGATGCGGTCTCTGCAGATCGGTAATTAAGGTAGTAATAAATAAATTCAGCTTAATTCTAATGCGGTTACAATATTGATTTTTATACTAACTTATTAATATAGAACGCATGATAATAAATCTTAAATATATAATTATAATTATAAGCATGCGATTTGCACATTTATTAAGCTATCTTTGGTCTGCCGCGAATGAGTAGGAAAAAAGGTTTGCACGGAAAGATGCTAGGGAGGTAGTGACGGAAGGAAATGCAATTCATTGAACACTACGCTATAAGATTATCAAGATCACCTTGAAACTTTAAGGCATCAAAAGGGGAGTTAACTACTCCATAAAGCTTTAGGTCATCCGCGTAGAGAAGTGGTTTGGCAAAGTGAAATGTATCACAGACATCATTGATAAATACGATGAAAAATAAAGGTCCCAAATGCGAACCCTGTGGCACTCCAGAAGTGGACACCAATTTCCGAGTAGTAATATCCCTTTAACCGAACCATCAATGGCCTATCCGTAAGGTATGACCCGATCCACTGCAGCAAAACACCACCTATTCCAAACCCGCACAATTTGTGCAATATGATCTCATGGTTCACCGAGTCAAATGCCTTGGAAAAATCTAAATACACTGTGTCCACACATTGACCCTTATCCAAAGATCTTCTTACGAAGTCAGTAGAAACCAACAAATTCGTAACTGTTGATCTTCCCGTATGAAAACCATGTTGATTTAAGCTGATCTTAGGCAGGAGAAAATCCGAATGTGTTTCATTATCCGAAGAGATAATGCGGACGCCTATCTATAGGGAATGCCGCGAGGTGGTCGCAGGATCGGAAGAGCACAAAGTATTTGAAAGGAGAGTTAAACACTTATGTTTCATAATTAACTCGAACTGATTTTCCGGTTTCAAAACTCGACAGAGCTCGGAGTGAGGGTATAATAAGGAGTCAAAAGAAGTGGATTTTCTATTTATAATATAATATGTTTGACTACAAAGTTTGAAATACTGCACGCACTTAAATTGCAGTTTGCACACACAACGCTGCAAACGAGCGAAACGACGCGGCCGTAATGGCGGAACACGACGCCGACTTTGTGCAGATTGCGAAAAATGGCCGAGGTGCGTCGCCGTTAAAGTTGAACACAGGCGCGTTACAAAGAATGCGATCAATGCGATTTTGCCTAATGTTTAGCGGAATCGCGGCACAAAGCAAAATAGTGCGATTTTGCGACTTTAGCGAGCTTGGGTTTGCGAAAAGTCCCGAACTGGGTCTCTTCGTCGCTCGCGCGTGATGCAAGCACGCGATCTGGCCCGCGGCGAGGCGGACTGGGCCAAATAGCGCCGAGTCGCGAGTTCGGAAAGATAGACGAACAGGGCTGTTGACGGCGAGCCACGGTCCCTAATCAAATTCCGAGTACGCACGACGGAATCGTCAACAAATTATCTGCCTTGAATTACTTAAACTATTTTAATTCTTATAGAAAATGAACTGCGGTTCATGGAGTCGCGTTACCGAGCGCTTCGACAATTCGGAGCCGTTGTCCGTTTCGTTGCATTTCCATGACTGACTGACGAACGGGCGAGGCGCGCCGCTGGTACTCGCGGAAACGGAAAGCGTCGAAGTTTCGCGACCTCATATAGGACGCCGCGTGAGCCGACACTCGCAAGGCCGGTTAGCGAAAACGCATACTTAAACAGGAAATTTAAGGAAATAATACCATCGAACAGTTTGGTGAAGACATTTAGAATGGAAATCGGTCTATAGTTCGCAATATTTTTATTAGATGTTTTGGTCTTTGCGCTATTTTTTCTATGTATTGCGCTATGCATTGCGCAAAAAAGAAAGACATCCCCAGCCTTGAAAACTGGAGTTAAAAAGGATCTTTTCCACAATGAGAGAAAAATCCCTGATTTAAGAGATTTATTACCTAACATTAAAAATGGTAAGTATGAATGATATTTTGGTACGTAGGCCCCTTACATTTTGGTAGTACAGAGCAAGAAGATGTTCAGGCGGGACTGCTAGTTTAAATGCAGAAGCATTAAACTATTTTGCTCGGCGTCAATAATGGTTGGCAATCCCGAATATAGTTTTGGGCTATCCGGGTGTTTTTCATTATGGGAACGTAGGTCCTCACGTATGGATTTAAGAGTTTGAAGAAGCATATACCCTGCGTGGGAGACGCGATTTATTTTTGAGGAACATGATAACATCTAACTTCGACCCCAGTCTAACTATCAAAGGCCTGCACTTCCCATTTATTTTCACACCCACTCTATAGCAACGTACAATATTCAAATTAGGTACTTAAAAATGTTTTATAAACGATTTCACTTTTTCCGAATCTGACTAACAGCTCCTTCGGGGTTCTTCGACACCATTCAGGTACCCATTTTTCTATTTGAAGTTCCTGTCGTTTATTTCCTGAATCATTTGCTCCTGCACCGGACATGGTATCACATTAGAAAAATTAGAGCTTAGTTTCGATTCAAGTTGCTCCACTTTGTCCTTCCGATGTTTAACTTTATTGTCGGTTGAAACTAATTTATTATTAATCGACTTTACATTATTATGCAGTTCACAGTTGTCATTATTCGATTTTGACAGACAGCTTTTTATATTCACCCAAGAGGTTGTTAAACTTGGAGTTTGCATCAACCGATAAATTAGTAATCAATAGAGAAAGTTGATGATTGGATGTTGGCAATGACGAGGAATTTGCTAGACAGCACTTGAAAGTGCCATCCTGTTTTATGCACTTTCGATAACGTTTCTCGTGAAAATATGTATCGTAAAGTGGGCATTTCACTGCATTATCTATACTGATGGGTGATTTTTTAGGGCCCAAAAAACACATTACCTCTTCCATGTGTAATGAATCATCCGAAGAGACATCTTCACAATCTGTATTCCCACTCATTATTAAACTAGATATCACAGAATTCTTATAAAATTTCAAAACTCCGTTACAGAATATATAAATAATACAAACAAGCTTTTGTGTGTGTTGCTTCTTGGAGTAAACACAGTAAACACCGCTATAGGAACCAAGACACAAAGTGACGTGCAATAGCAAAGGAGAAATGTAAATATTAACAGTAAATTGTAAAGTCTGTATTTTACACTGCGGTATTTAACACAGTTCACAGAAAATTAAAACTTGATTCCAATAATGCTGTATATAATTATAGAGGCGAAGCCCCTAGTTTTTATACTGAATTTGAATTCAGCGTTGCCAAAAACCCCCGATTTACCCGTAGCGATCAAATTCAAAGTAAATTTGACGTAACAATACCCCCCCTCCCGCACATCATTTCGAAAGTTTGCATTTTTACTTCGCCTGACTCAAGGGGGGTGAAGTATTGAATTTGTGGGATTTTCCGATTCTTCGATTTTGGGAATTTTTTGGAGAAAATCTATTCGACCGACTTCTAAAATTGACCAGTCATTCGATTCGTCTATTTGGACAACATGAAGATATTTTTTTATTATCGTGTCAAAATTAAATCGGGTCGAAATATCGGACATGATGTACGTACGTACCTTTGCGTATTCGCTCTCTAACTCAGGAACGAATAAACGGAATAACTTCTCTAACCTCCTTTTTGTATACGTCAAACTCAGGAAGGACTAATTAGATTTTCGAAAATATCTCTTCGACTGTATTACATTTTTTTCATTCACTTTTTTCCAATTATCTCATGAACAAAACGTCCTAACATAATTTATTTATTTATTTTTTTTTTTAACGCGCAGTTATAGCGTTCAGCATAGTTTACCCATGCCCCTGCTGGGCTACACGGCCTATACGCCAGCCTGCATATATTCGAGGTTTCGAATACCTCCAAGGCAGCTGATTGGCCCACCGGTTCCCACGTGCGTCAGCCTACGCTGCTGAGTGGGTTCGGCAAGGAGCGTCGACACTCCTACTTTGAGCTTTAGCGCGAGTGGGTCGCTTCAAAATTGCGAATTGGATTCTGGAGATGTCGAACCCATTTTTCTTGGCGGAACCGTCAAGTTGACCATCAAGGAAACTCGTATCGCGATCTTTGTGATTTTGAAGTTGCGCCTGTTGCGTTCGCAAGGCCCATTTTTTATGACTCCTCCGGTCATTTCGAAAGTGTACCGCCTTTGGCGTCGGATTGTTCGAACCTACATTTTTGGTTTTCTATGAGAAAATAAAAACTGTACTATTTTTGCGTTTCATATTTTGGTTCGTTTTTAGAAACCTGTCGTTTCATTATATTTTTTATTTTATATAAAGATATTCGGAAACAATCTCCCGCCTGGAAACGGGGAGAATAGCGTAGTTACATCACGAACTAGAAGTCCGATTAACATGAATTCTTATGTCAGTGGACAAGTGAATGCGGTCGAAGCAATGGTTGTCATCATTACAGTGGTTTCGAAAACAAAATGGCGGCGTACATAACTAAAACCCAAATCATATGAGCATTTACACTGTTATCTCACGATACAAAAGGCGCATTTGATTACCTTGAAATTGATCGGAACGGGTTGCTCGGGGGATTTCGGGGTCGCTGAATTCAAATTCAGTATCAAAAATGCAAAATTTAAAATGAGAGGTGGGGGGAGGGGGTAAAATTTATTATTCCGTAAAATTGACTCTGAATTTGATCGGAACGGGTTGATCGGAGGTTTTCGGGGTCGTCGAATTCACATTCAGTATCAAAAAATGCAAAATTTCGAAATGGCGGTTGGGGGGGAAGGGGGAGTTATTATTTCGTAACATTTACGTTGAATTTGATCAGAATGGGTTACTCGAGGGTTTTCGGGGTCGCTGAATTCAAATTCAGTATCAAAAATGCAAAATTTCAAAATGGGTGGTGGGGGGAGGGGGTAAAAATTATTATTTCGTAAAATTTACTTTGAATTCGAACTGAACTCCTTGCTCGGGGGTTTTCAGGGTCGTTCAATTGAATTTATTATGAAAAATGCAGAATCTTGATTCTGTAAAGTCGTTAATCAGAACTTAGTTTTCAGGGTATCTGATTTTGAATGCAGTTTCGAAAATTTAAAGTTTAAAACAGGGCGGTGATAAGAGGGAAACGTTCAAACTACGTCAAATTGACTTTCAATTCAAATAGGACACCGGGCTCTTGACTTTGATTGTAGTATCAAAATTATGTGATTTTGTAACCCCTACTGAAGAATTACAAAATTGTGCGCACAAATTAAATATTTTGCCAATGTGCGAAGTGCGATGTCGTGAAATTGGACATTTTCAGATTATTACATATAACATGAAATCTAGAAGCGTTAAATTTAAATTTATTATGTATACAGAATATACTTTGGGTAAAGAATTCATAACAAAGAATACGGAGTGGTTGCGGTTGAGGGAACTCATATTGTTGATTAAACTATGCTATAAAATTTACTAAAGATGGACAATCGTACCATGAGGATGGTGATTTTGTCGAAGGATCGGAGCTGACTGTCTTATGTCAGAGATGTAGGTTGATTGACTCTGCGCCCGAGTCGAGTCTACTAGTCGACTCGCAGGAGAGATATAGCCCAAAAGCGCCCTATATATTTGTTCGATGCATCAGTATCGAGTGATACCGACGCATTCCGAGGCGGACATGCAGTTTATCGCCTTTATCATAAATGTCATCTTATCAAAATTGCCTTATCATAGACTACGTGTGCGGCGCCATAAGGCCGCCGCCGCGTACGTAGCACAAGGAGAATTATGAAGAAATACAAAACTTATATTATTTCAGGTAATCGTCGTCGATTGGAATTCTGAAAGCGTTAAATTTCACCCAGATAATATGTTAAAACTACCTCGGTGGACTGGAAACGATGATGATACTACGCTTTACGACTTGGCAGCATTTCTTAAAAGTACGAAAAAATTTATTTTTACAAATTCATTAATTTATTAAAAATTTAATTTCAATGAATGTTTATTGATTTACATGATAATGCTATAATTTTCATTTCAATTTCTTCAAGTATGTTATTTTTCTTATTGTTATTCAGTTATTTATAATATTAACGGTTATTATTATTTATTTGTAATGATAGACCCATAAGTATGTTGTTCACTGGTCTGGGAACAAAAGCAATGTAGATTATTTTAGAGGTACATATCAATTATAAACAATAGTTACTTCGGCTGAGGCAAGGCAGAGGCAGCATTGAATTTCTCGGTGTTGTTTATTTATTTATTTATTTATTTATTTATAGACGGACCGTATGGCCCTATAATGGTAAAATAAAATAACAAAAATAATATATACAGTGAATAATATTTGATAAGACAGAAAAAAAAAATACATAATTAATAATAAAATAGGCAACACATGAACCAGGAAGTAAAATTAATTAAGATTCATATAGTAGCGATATATGGTGCGAGATACATTTCGTTTAATATTTTAAAATGTTACGATCGAACGAGTAGCTACATCGAGATTATTCCATTCTCGTTTAAGACGCAGAACAGGGTGGTAAAAAACGAAGTTACTCCTACAAATTGTTTCACTAATGACACGTGGTACACGGATAGGATAGTGAATTTCTCGTGATGGCAACAGGTCCGGATACGCGTTCAACTTCAAAAGGCGATAAACTATTAACAAATCATGATACCGGTGAAGAGAGCTAATTGTAGGAAATTTAAATTTTAATGAAATATCGTGAAAGTTATGATCAAAACCCGACATTGGATTGCCAGATTTAAAAGCTAAATAAATATCTTATTGCTCTCCGCTGGACTCCCTCTAAACTCAATATCTGAGAGAATATAGGGAGACCAGATTGGAGATGCGTAAACGAAGTGTGGTTGTTCTTTGGATAAATCCAATCATCTTCGAAGCTTTTTTACGCACCCGGAGCAAATGATCACCAAATTCAAACTTATCACACATAACCAAGCCGAGATCAGTATATTTACTACCTCTGGACAGAAACTCGTCAGAACATTTATAATCAAATTCCAATTTGTTAAAGCGACGAGAGTAAGACATTACCTTACATTTGCCAATATTTAATTCCA
>JAPYZR010016790.1:0-10351 GCA_030522945.1 Trichopria nigra
AATTGAAAACTTTTAGTACGTCCAGCTTGACCTATATACTAGAACGGTTTATAAATGTTTGTCAATCTCAATCTGAATGCTCAGAAGCGAATACCAATAAACAATTTCAATCAAAAGCAACCAACTAAACAAAGAAAAAGTTGGGCAAATCATGAATAGATTAACGCGTAATTTTCACATTTCAATATTTCGAAGCCGGAGCAAAACACTTTAGGCACGAAAAGCGGACTGTATAGTATATGTGTTCGTCAAGCCGGAAAAACTCGGCCACAAATCGCAAAGTGATTTCAGTTATCGACGTAATTATTTTAATTCCTCGTTAACTCCGGCAGCCGCGATTAATTAAAAGTTACTCGGGGACCGGGGGCGGCCGGTGGGAAGGCAAATGCGTGGGTGGGCAGAATTCGCGTTGAAACGATGATTCGCGGCGGCGATACGGAAATACCTCGATAACGAGGACCTGTTCCGAGATTTCGAATGGCGCAGATAATTAGCGTGGTGATGCAGCCCTGCGCAACCGTTAAGTCCTCTTATAGTCAGCCCGTATATATCCAATGCATATATATATATATATATAAGGGATGGGGAGGGT
Source organism: Trichopria nigra (assembly GCA_030522945.1). Lineage (NCBI taxonomy): Eukaryota > Metazoa > Arthropoda > Insecta > Hymenoptera > Diapriidae > Trichopria > Trichopria nigra. Next base: position 593 of record JAPYZR010016790.1, read on the forward strand.
GGTGGGAGTGATATTTAAACTTCACGGTGGTTAAAGAGCTAAACTTTGGTTCGCGTAAACAGATACTTTTCTCGTTACAACGAAAATCTCGAGAACTGCCCCATCGTAATTGATGTATATACAGTGTATTAAAATTGCCGCAACGAGCGCTTATTTCTTAGATGAATCGCATTTCCCGATCTACCTCTTATAACTTTTTTTGTTGTTTAGTATATCATTAAAGTTGTACTTTTAATATTTCCATTTTCATCGGTTCCATTTGTGCTCCATCATTTAAATGGATGCTCGAACAATCGTCCATTTTGTTGAAATTGTGATATGATCGTTAATTTATAGGTTAATCGTTTTACGGAACTCATTTATTTGCATTTACATGACAAGTAACACAAATTGAGTGAAATATTGTTTCTTTCATTTTGATAGCAACATTGTTATTTACGAAGGCGGTACATTTTTCATTTCTTTATCGAATTTTTTGAAATGAAAATTTCTAGTATTTACTTTCACATTTGTCAATTTTCTATCTTTTGTATTGGATTTTTTGTATTTTTTGAATTTATTTTGAGGGTTATTACTGTTTTTCGTGCATAAGTTTGTTCACTATGATAATTTTTTTCAGTCATATTTCAGTCATTCTTTTATTTACCTCGATTTTCGTTGGCTTACAAAGAATTTTTATGAATTCTAGTCTTTCATTCTTTATTCTTAAAAAAAAGAAAATCTTTCTTTAAAAATTGAAACCTGTCAAATTTTCGTACGTCTCGCCCGACAAAATATAGTTCAGTACAAAGAGCATCGAGAAACATTTTTACCGCCGAACCTCATACATCCGGAGTCAAAGTTTGCCGCAGTTTCCGATTGTAAAACGCGTTTTTGCCTATATATACGGATCGCATATAAAAGGGCAAAAGGTACGGGAACCTTTTCTCTATTCTCGCGGGTAAGGGTACCGATTCGGGCAAGGCAAGGAGCCGGTCAATTGGAAGCTGTCGACGTCGGCGAAACGCCAGCCACATACGCCGATGTAATCCTCGGTATGTCCAAAGTCCAAGCCCGCCGGCCGGGGCGGAGCACTCTCCCTCTCTGGATATATATACCGAGACGTATGCAGCGCATTTATACATATATACGTATATATGCATGAGAAACATTCGAACGATCTTTTACTAGCTCGCAACCCCTCGTACTAACCTTTACCGTCAAATATAATCCCAACGTTTCTCGCTCGAGTATATATAAAGTGTGACGGAACTGCTCTCTTTGCCTTTGTTCCCCTACCCCCAAGGGAATCGCGCGCGGGAAAGATGAGAGTTTGCTCGTCACGACGTTGAACTTCCGGTGAACTTTGCTTATCCGAGTCTACGGTACCAATCAACCCCGAGCCTCCCCTCCCCCTTGGCTGCTCGTTCTTCAGCTGCAGTTTCGTTTCGGAACCGCCTTTTCTTGCTACCACCACGGCCTTTCCGTACTCGCACACCTCTCAGCGAGAAAGTCTTTTCCGGTTGAAATTTCACCCTTTAGGAACGTTCAAAGAGCCAGGAAAGGGTTCTCCGGAAAATTACCAACGCTCGGAAATGAACCATATGTTGTACACATTTACATTAATACAGTCAAGTCTATACTTTTTCTGCTCTTATATTAAATCTTTACACTTCAACAAAGTATAACAAACTACGACCCAAGAGGGTGAAATGAACTTCAACTTTACGAAAAATAAAGAATTCACGAAAGGAAGTAAAGAAGATTAGAACAAAAAGCTCAAGAGGATGCCCTAGTAAACTTTTCACCGACATTTCCAATCGTCGAAACGTCTTAGCAATTGTGTTCTAATATTAACTAAACCTTTTTATTTATGGCTGATTCAAGTTGAAAATTCTTTGTTGGAGTCAGCATTGATGCGTATTGATGTCGCTGCTAAAAGTTTCATTCAATTTTATTAGGTATGGCAGAATATCCATAGCGATCACTTGCGCGAAAAATGAATATTGGCCGCCCAGCGTGTGACAATAGTGAATAATTTTCAACTTGAGTCAGCTGTCAAACTTTTTTCAACGATCAAAAATATACCCGTTGAGAAGTTTCGATCGAAAATACCAGTAAAACTTTTACTATGTCATATTTTTAAAAATAAACGACATAACTTAATCGATAGATTTAAAGAATTAAATCCAAATTTATTCTGTACTTTCCACTGATGGAAACACAACGAAAAGTATACCAAAAGATTAAGTTGAAACTGTGGAGTGAGGGGAAAGGGAAGAGCACTGATCAAACGAAATCTCCAATACTCCGTAGAAATTAAGTAGACATTGGAAATGGATCGAAAGAGCAAATAACGCGAGAGTTAGAGGCACACATCCTTGACGGAAAGAGCCCTTCGAATCAGCCGAATGTAGAGTAGGTGGTAACTCCAATCAAGTGTATCGATACAACTGATGCACGTGATTTAGGGATTTCTGATACTTTTCTTGAACATCTTATGGAAATGGGTATTGTATCGATTGAGTTATAATATCGATTTATGAAATAAATATACAAAACATGTTAAAGTATTCGTTGTAAATATATGATCGTATAGATATATTATTAGTAATGACGAATGGCGTTTTCTATTCAGGCCCAGTTTGAAAATAATTTTAATTGGAAAACTTGTTTTGTCTTGTATGATACGCTTTGTACGCTTGAATGAATCAACATAGTGATTCAGCACTTCTTGAATATCTTATGAATGAATAGCTATCCTGACCTAACACTATATTTATATATGTATACAATTGACTAGATTTTTTCTTCAAACAGTATCTGTCCTTTTTACGTTGCTTGATGACCAGTTTACTTGGCCGTACAGTATGGACATGATGGTATAGATCATGTAGTTCTTATGATAGTGTGTTTATATGTTTAAATTAACAAAGAATTTTTCATTTGAAAAAATGCAAAATTAACAAAGAATATTCTTCGATGCGAAAAACGCCAACCACGGAAAAAATCCCGTCAACGTACCATCGACGAGAAATATTATGCAGATATCAAGCGGCAGTTACACTCGTATACGGCGAATTTATTGCGGTAAATTTGAATTGTCAGTGACACGAAATTGCACTTATCGCGTGAAGTTAGCCTGTTGAATAAATTTAAGAAACGTACGAATTACGTCGTATTTCACTATGGGCCGTCCCGGGGGTACCGCTCAAATTAAATTAAGGTATCAATTATTTACATTGAGAGTGGCAAAGTCCTGATGGTGGGCGTAAAAGCGAACACATATATCTATGAAAATACACACGCATACGTATATAGGGTCGATGTGGAAATCGCAGCACCGTCGCTCGTCAATCTCGTCATTGAACAACTGCCGAAGCGAATGTTTTAGTTAAGAGAGGATTCATCGACAATGACAATGACGCAAATGTCCCATTTTGTTCGGATTAGTATATTCATCGATTTATGCAGTTATTCAATGCAAAACCGACTTCCACTCGAGTAAGAAATTCGCTGATAAAAATACGAAATAATTTAGTAACTGACGTACCGGAACAACGGTATATTTTCCAGCTATTGCGATTTCTCTCTAGAATCGTGAAATCTCAATTCTACTTGTTTGCGCTTTCAAGGGCTGGAAAGGGCAAACTATATATAGAAGCGATATATATCAATCATCGGATATTTGCTTTGGATAGTTGCATTATATTTGAGCTACGCTTGCTTACTCGAAAGCATTAATTAATTAATAAATATTCCTCAATACCGAAGGATGAAATGCGGGATGTTGGAATATAACTTTGCTGACAGTACTAACAGCTGGGTTCTGGTTTTGTCGAAATGCCGAGAGAAAACATTTATTGTTTTCGCATGTACAATATTTCCAAATCGATTCGTGAAGTGATCGACGTACGATCTGTATAAAAAAAAAATTAATTGCGATTTTGACTGATTCTGATTTTTAACTGATGGATTGCATATTTATTGACTAGGTCAGAAACTCTATAACGGGAAGCTTTGTTGACGATCGATGCGTCATTATGAAATGAACGAGATACTAAACGTGCCGACTTTTACAAATACTCCATTTGACAACTTCGTGAATTATTTAAAATCTTTTTGCTATAGGCATGCGCATGGATTAGTTGTTTGAATGCGCAGTTATGACTGATAATTGACACTGGAAATTCTATATCAGTTTCATGTTCTGCATAATAAATTGAGCGTCTTTAAACGAAAAAATATGCCTCTAATAAGTCCAATGTATGTTTTATCGTTTTTTAGCATAATTATAAAAGATATTCATTTAAAGATTTTAAAACAAAAATTAAGATTATCAAATCTTAACATTTCTAAACAAGTTAGAATTAGTAAAAAGTACAAAAATATTTCGGAAGGTATAGCATAAACTAATGTTAAAACCTTGGGTTATATGAAAAGCATGTAATTTGGATCGATAAACCCGCGAGAGTTACGACAAACCTACCAATTGAGGGGTTTGTAAACCATGAAATTTTAGTTGTTTTCCATCATAATCCCGCGAATGTTGAAGGTACCAATTGGGGCTTTAGCAAGTTAGCATTTATTCGTGCATAAATTTTTTTCGTTTTACTTGCACGCAAAACTTTTATTTTGAATCCTTTCGAATTACCCAGCAATTATAGCGATGTCCACATGGGACGTAAGAGCAGTGCAAAATAAAAAAAAATAACATACTTTATTCGTCACATTATAGTCATCATTTCAAAAAATTCCAGCGGGATTATTGTTGGTCATACAACAGTTTTCTTTTACGAATCATTTTTGCCTGAAATTTTATTCTCTGTAACTTTCATATAATCAATTTTCTTTCTAAATGTGATACTTTTCGAGTTGTTATCGGAATACCTTTTTTCAACATTATTACGGAGCCTACAGTCAGTTCTGTACTCTGATACGTATTGACAGCAATGGTGTGACCAGATAGACTTTCCGCCAAATCTGATCACCTTGTGAGTTGAGTCATCGAGTATTTACACCTAATATAAGCGTTTTTATTTTGTATAAGTGATCCTTAGATAGAGCAGGTGTAAACTATTTATCACCATTATTCCCAAAGGTGCTACACATGTACCATCCATATACATCCGCATAGACCACGTTAAAACATTATTTGCCATGTTCTTGTGTTTCTGTTGAAACGCTACAAAAATACTTTCCTGTTTAGAACTACCGGATATGATTGGAATACATTAATCACAGATGTCGGAAATCCTTGAATTCTCAATCTTGATCATCGTCCGTTCATAATCATCTCAGGTATTATTGTATTTTCTTTCATTTTTTACGCTTTTTCAAATCCTACAATTACAATGCAGAAATTTCAACCATCCTATCGTCTCACTATATAATCACACACTCTCTATTTCAAACATTCGTTGAAGGATTACGCAACAATATTATCTCGACAGATTAGCTTATGAAATGGTAGGTTCTCTTTTTTTTTCATTAAAATGGAATGTTGCGACGTGATGAAAGGCTCCCTTTGAATCGCGTCACGAATGTGTTAAGAGTACGCGATTATCCCCCATTCTCTGATAGGCGCTAATCTCTTTATCTTACTTAGTAACATCATGCCTCGCACTTTCACTTGGCCGATCTCGGCGGTTAATCTCGCGACTTTTCGTTGCGGCCGCTGCCGTTCCCGGCAAGTATATAACGAGCGCACGATTCGCGGCTAAGCGCTATAACGCCCTTGATGCGGTACCCAGCTTAAAATTTAAGCGGCGTTGTCGCTGAGCTTTCGTAATAAATCGTTATGCTCACCGCGTTGCCGCCCGTCGATCTCGGTCGGGTGTACATTTATATCGACGAGTCTCTGGTGTAGATCCGTGCACCTACTCATGTTTCTATACCTACCTTTTCCGACCTACGGCAAATCGCGAACTCGTGGGAACGACAGAGTCCGCGCATACTCTTCAACCGACCAGGTGAGTGTGGAATAACTGCTGGGGGACGCTCGTTGCGCCGGCGCCATTACTCACGGGTCAGCGGCTCGCTAAATTTTCGCGGCTCGAGTGACAATAACTCTTTCTTTCCTGTATTTAACAAGCGATGCTCGAGTGCTTTCATTCCATTTTCATGGCCGTCTTTCTCTTTCACAATCAGAGATATATAGAATGGATGACGATTCATCCTTTGTACTTTTCCTTGGGCGAATGTATGCTTCTCATCTTGTGCTATCTTTCATCTCTTTTAACTAATTCCGAACCTAATTCAGTAATAATCCGATGATTACTTACGTTCTATCAAGAATAATAGAAAATATTATACAGTATTTTAATGACCATATTACAACATCGCGTTAAATATTCCTTATATGATGCTCTTCATTGGTTATTATCATGCCAGTAGGTGAAGAAAATGCTACATTGTACGCAGACTATAGGCATCAGATACTTTCTCAACATCATTCAAGCCATCAATAGTTTTCTTCTTCACCTCGACGACAGGATGAATAATCCAATATGCATCTTGTGATCTACGATGTATGCACATAAATAGCCAAAGTCATATATCGGCTGCAACCAATTCATCAGTTGCGAGATTAAAAGAAAATCTGCGAAACCCATCTGACGGTAAATTTTCGAACCTAAAATTGACTGTCAAAGAAGAATACATGGACTGTTAGCGAGAAAATTCCAGGGGTTACAGCAGCGCTTTACAAACTGCTCACATCGGAAGATATGATCAGCTTGGAAGATTGATCGCAGGTAGCAAACTCTATTTACATGTAGTCTCGAATTTTCTTATGTTTTTCGAGGTAAATCCTTTTAGCGTGATACCTAACACCAGCATTAGACATTTTTTTATAATCTGGCAAAAAAGTTTTATCGGCCATTCGTAGAAATTTTGGAATTCCAGGACATTAAGTATCGGATTAACTTTTAGTAAACTTCTGCCACCCAAACACCAATTCAGTTAACAATGCGATCGGGGTTTTAATTTCTTATTTGATTTGCGGTTGAAAATGAGACGATAAGAGAGTCGGGCGAGCAGAACGGTTGATGAAATCCCCGATAAGTGTCGAGCTAATTGAGCAAGGGGACAATTAAGAATCGCTTTACACCGAGATCGCCGATAATGGCATCTGCTGCAATTCCCAGTGGCCCCGACCCGGAGACACAACCCCTTCGCTATTAACAGAAAAGGAACACACCGGAGAGATTAAGGACGGTATAAAATACAGCGAAGAAGCGCCAAAGGGCCATTAACTACGAGGTGACTCACTCGAGGAGAAAAATACGGTTTCTCACGTAAACTGCGCTAAGAGCTTGCGGTTTTTCATGCTTCACATTTCTTCCCGTCCTCGATCCTACTTCTGCCCATCTTTCTCTCTCTCTCTCTCTCTCTCTCTCTCTTACTCTAGCCTTACGATGTCCTTTCTGCGCTTTCTTTGTCCTTTCGCCGATAGGATACCACGTTCGATACCTATTGCTCGACAGTGCTTGAAAAAATATTGTATTGTATTTGTTTGGAAAAGTAATACTTGCACAAAGCGCGAAATGTCGTTAGCTTTTTCAATCTTCTTCCTCTTCGATATATACGTTTTATGACGTTTTGGTACAAAAAATATTTTACGTGACGCGAAAAAAATGGTAATGGAAGTTGAAAGACATTTTACGACGAATAATATCTGCAACGCAAGCGAAATTTTATTCTCTCGATGTGAAAGGAAATTATGTCACGATTTACGTTGAGATGCGACAATTCATATCTAGAGTTGAAATGTGGAAATTATCAAAATAAAATTTTAGAACGGTTCAGTACAGATTACGATAATTCTCGAACTCATATGGCGATGCTTTGCTTTTAAATGAAGTTGTTTTTAACGCAGTAGACTTTATTTTGCATTACAATAAATTGTTGATTTTTATTAATGCAAAACCGAAGTTGGTTTTTCATATAATATGAAGATAAAATAGAACAACTGTCTATATTTGTATTGATCTCTTGTATTGTATAATCCTGCTGGCACTTTAAGTAAATAATGACGATTTGAAAAAAAATGTTTACTTTAGTGTAATAACAGTATAGTTACTATATCATAACTGTTGTGACTCATAAAAATGTTTACTATTTTTTGTATTATTTACAAGAGTTTTCTCTCACTTTCACAATTTCCTTGGACTTTCGACCATTTTCTTCTACGTTTTTGTATGCTCACTACAATACGGGAATGAAAGGTGTATCTTGTCGGCAAATATGCCGATCACATACGTTAGCAAAGAGCAGAATAAACAATAAAGAATAGACGCTAGACGCATGAAGATTTTCTACATTTTTTGTGCTGAATTTCCATTTGTTCGATTCTCTGAATATTGTATAACAGACGTTTGATATTTTAATTTTCTTTATACAGATGTATTTGTTGATTTTTTTTCTAATCATCTTATTCAGCTTATATATGTTCATTGTAATTGGGAGAGTATTTTTAATAATTAAAAATAATTAAAATAACGTGAAATATAGAAGTTGCAAGATAAAATATAAAAGTTAATAAATGACCTGAAATCGTCAAATACACGTTAAAAAGTTACGCAAAAAAGTAACTGAAGGTAACGACTGAAAAAATGAAAATGTTGAATTAAACTTAATTAAATTTTAACCATTCAATTTAACTTTTAACTTCTTAACTAAGCGCTGACCAACCCTGGTAATACAAGATTTCCAAGAAATTAAGAAATTTCATAATTTTAATTATTTCAATCAGGAAAGTCAAAGAAGTGAAAAATTTGAAGTTGACACAGATCGTTTACGAAGTAACACGCGCAATATCGTAAAAGTTAATTCAACATCGTGTAATGCGACGGCAACTATGTAAAAATCGATTTACCCATTGAATTCCGAGCGTTGGAGCGTGAGCAGCGCGCGTGTACAAACCGGTTCCTTTCGAGATACGACCTTTCCCTGGGTATACTGACGTAGGCCGTATATATATAGGAAGATGCCGTCGGACAGCAAAAATGGCTCGTGACTTGGTGAATGTGATTAATTCGAAACTAGCGACAGTTCGCGAATCAAGTGCAAGGGTAAACCCGAGGAATAATTATATGCGCGTTACGCAATCCCGAAACCGGATAGGCCATTGATAACTTACGAAATTGGAACTCCAACCCATACAAACTTTCAAGAGGCTCGTGTGGCCGTATCAATAATAGTATATCACTGGTATCGTGCCAATTTGTGTCAGCTTATAGTTTCGCATTGTAAATCAATTCCTTTATTTTCTTTTTATATCAGGATACACAAATTTATTTATATATTTATTTTTTTTTTAATAAAACTAAACAAATATTTAATTCAATTGTCGGTGTTCACAAGTCTGATCTTAAAAGATATATGTTTATAATAGCGGAATCAATATGGCGAATAGGAATGTATGAAATACAATTGATTTTGTATCTTATTTGTACCTCCTCCGAGTTAGGAGGTGTTTGAAATCCGCCACCCTGAATCAAGAGGTAACATTTATATATTCAAAATCACATGGTATAACAAATAAAATTTGAAGATCTCAAAATCTATAGCTGATTTTTAAGAAAACGAGATACAAAATTAGTAAAAAATATCAAAAACAACTCGAAAAGAGTAACGAGTTTCAAATAAATCCTATTCATTTTTGCATAGAATCAAATAATAGCATAATACTTCAACCGAATTATCGAATTTTCGAAGTATTGAGCTTTGTTTTACGAAATCTTCAATTTGAAGCATAGTATTTAATCAAATAAACAA
>JAPYZR010016808.1:0-10196 GCA_030522945.1 Trichopria nigra
AAAAAAAAAAAAAAAAAAAAAAAAAAAAAAAAAAAAAAAAAAAAAAAAAAAAAAAAAAAAAAAAAAAAAAAAAAAAAAAAAAAAAAAAAAAAATTTAGACGAAATTTAGAATCTACAAAATTCGAAATTTATGTAATCACATAAAAAATATAATATTTGTATTGAATAACCATTCTCGTACATTCAAATTAGAAAAAAGTTTAGCGAACACAATAGATTACTCACTTGCAATATTTTCCTGACTTGTTGCGCTACTTCTGGCCGTGGTCCTAATTCGAGCAACCGCCTCGCGAATTTGCTTGCCGTCTTGTAATTTTTCAACTTGAAAAACATATTAACTGCAGTTCTCAATGTTAAGATCTGATGAACAGGTTGAAGATTACAGTGTGTAAAATAGGCTGCCATTTCACAAACTCTCTTTTGCTCTTCTAAAGTATTTTTTGGCAGGCTTTTTCTTTCGGTCTCCATTTTCAAACCAAGAACATATTCTCGACAAATCTGCATAAGTTGCTGGGCTTCAGCAATATCTTGTCTGGATTCAACAATTAACAGTGGTATCGTTATAATTAATAACTGCAACTTTTCAATCGCTTCAACGAATTTTCCACTTGTTGTAAGCTGATAACAAGTTTGGAGTCGTTTTACAAGGTCCGATAAATGTATTCCGATAGCTGGTAAATAGTTTTTCGGAGACATGTCTTTTCGATTTCGCATTGGATAGACGAATAAAGGCGGCAGGTTTGGAAGCGTTGGTAAAGACGTTCGAGATCGTGCGAATGTATTCATAAAAAGATTTTTATATGGAAAGAAATTTACAACACCAACTTGAGTGTTGAGTAATTGGAAAGCTGTTTCAAAGGATCCGGCAAGAATGTGGTCAACTGCAAATTGAGAATTGTTTACCCAGTGTTGTGTTATGGGCACTCCCCTGGTTGGTGGAGTGAAATAATCGTCATCGGTAGTAGATGCCGTGGCAGCGTCCAATTCTGCGGGCAATTCGACGTCTTCGACTTCCCAGCCGGCATTCTCACCGTCTTTGTCGCCAGCTTCGACGCCGTCTCCGTTCGCATCCTCGTCATCCATAACAAGCTCTTCTTCTTCATTTCCCCAACCTTCGGGCACTTCCGAATCTTCTGCTGATAACGCTGCACCTACATTATTTTTACCTTTATTAGAAATTGCTCCTTCGAAGAAGCCCTTAGAAACTGTTAATAAAGGCCAATTATTTTCTGCCTGCTGAACAGGAATAGGTGGACAAAGATAGACTGCATCTCGTTGGAGATCGGAAATTTCTTCGTCGATTACACCGTCATCTGGATCGGCAATGCCGTGAATTTTCTCGCTGACATATGCCAGTGAATTCTGACCAGAATTCTAAAATAAATGCAATGTAACTTTAATAATTACTATAATTTACCATTAGGTGGCTAGTGATAAAACATCTTTCTACATTTTTAGACACGAAAAACTAAACTTTTTAGTTTTTCAAGCCACTAACACATAGCATCATTTTAAAATCTAATACAATATATAGATGATATTTGTGACATGGAAAACTCAGTTATTTGTAGATTAAAATCTATAAAATTCTCGAGAAAAATATTTTATAATAATTATATGTTATTATGATGATTACCCTTAATATTCTTGCTCGCTCATGTATATCGCCAAGAAGGAGGCTTCCTTGATACTGCCCGGAGAAATCTTTTCTTATTTCTGCAATCTTCGTCATTTTACGTAATTTGTTTAAATTTCCTGTTATCAGATAGAGGAATGCCAATTTTTCAAAGTTTTTAGTACGTTGATAGCACATTTCAACAACCTGATGATTTCCTTGCAGTAATGCTGCTTGAGCCAAACTCTCCCAACAACTCTTCTGGTCTAAAACTCTCGCTGCTTCCAGCGCCACTTCAATGTTACCGCATTCCAATGAGAGTCCAAATCTAGTCTTTTCGTCCTTGACAAAATGCAATGCGACTTCTGGATAACCCTTTTGCTGCAAGTAAGCTATAATTGATTGTCCCACAAGATTCGATGTGCGAACCATATGTAAAACTTCTTCGTATTTCCTGTTTATTAAAGCTAATTTAAACTGATATTCAGTTGGATCAATTCGCAGAACTCGAGCCCGACAGTCTCTATCCAAACAGTAAACTTGATTTCCCTTAACTTTTGTCACATAAATCGGTACATCCAGAGTTCGAATTATTCCGTGATCTCCATTATTAATTGCATATTTAATATGATTACTAGTTGTATAAACGAAAACACCAGAATCATCCCAAGCACCAGATTTGACTCTTGTATTTTCGTGAATGGTGCAAAGTATTTCTAAGCGACGATTACAAATTGTAACAGAATGTTTGGACAATAGAGCAACTCGTGACATATCATGAAACCAGACAACGTAACGACATTTGGATATTTTTACTTCAGCGAGTGTCCTCTTTTGTTGCACATCAAAAAGAACTACTTGATCAGGTTCTCGAAGTAAAAGCATTCCAGTACCGGCGTAAAATATTTCATCACAGTTAGGAATTTGAATTTTCTTAGTGGTTTCATTTTTTAGGTTTTTGATATTTAGCTGAAAAGAAAATTTCATTAGTTAATATAATAAGAGCATTTAATATTGATAAGAACATTTCACAATAAAAATAGACAACTACCGAATAAGCTCTATCTAAAACAGCAAATCTATTTCTGGCAACCCATATGGCTGTGATTCCTGAAGCTCGTTTATTTTCAGGTTCTGCATTACTTTCAGTATCTTGAGGTATGATGTACAAATCGTAAATGCTATTTTCAATATTCGCTACTGATCGTGTGCAAACTAGCACTGCATTCTCAGCTTGATTATAAGATAAACTGTATGCAGTAGTTTTTCCACCACCGCGAATCTGCATTATTGATGAGTCCTTGTTTGTATTAAAATCCAATTGATGCAAAGAACGCTCTTTAAGATAAAATAATGTGTTGCCATACACAGCATATGCTGGACGCTCCCTTTCCAACTTAAATACGATCATTCCTGAATCATGACCAGCAGCGAACAAGTTTAACGATGGATGAGATGCAAGTACCCAAAATCTTTCATGTTCTCGACGGTATGTATGTAAGCAATTACGTTTGGACATGTCCCACACTCTAATACTTTTGTCTTCGGAATTTGATAACATCAAGTCTTGCCGTGGATGAAATAGTACACAAGATACATTATTGTAATGGCCACGACACGTGTCAACTTCCCATGCTTTTGCATCATTCATGCGCCACATTTTAATTTGTCTGTCATCAGCACCGGAAATAATTAAAGGTAATGATGGATGGAAGCATGCCCAATTGACACCACGATCGTGTCCTTCTAGTACATGTTTAACTAATGCATCAGCCTGGCCAAACAAATCAGTTGTTCCTGGATTTTTTAAATGCTCTTCTAATCCTCCAGGTCCAGGAGCAACATTTTTCTTACGTAAACCAGATATGTCCCAAACTCGAACTGTCTGGTCCAATGAAGCTGAGACGATAATGTCTTCTGAAGGATGGAATTGGGCACACATGACATAATGATTATGACCTGTTAAAACACAGATGCAGGTACGACTTTGCCAATTCCAGATACGAATAGTTTGGTCATCTGAGGCACTTAATATCCATGGATATTCATGGTGAAAAACAGTTGTTCTTATATAATCTAAATGACCTAATAACGTGAAAATACATCGACGCTGCTTATAATTCCAGACTTTGATTTTGTAGTCATCTCCTCCAGAAACGAAGAGGGGCTGTTGTTTGTGAAAACAAATCCCTCGAACAGGTCCATCATGCTCATCGAATTTTTCCAATAATGTACACATACGATAGTCCCATAATTGAATAACACCATTGTGCAAACTAAATAATAGGGGATAATAAAATATTACTATTGTAGTAAAATTAACCTGTTATTATCTATATAACGGAAGTAATTAATAGGAAACCCGCTTTATATTAAATAATATTCTTTACCTGGCAAGAATCCACGGTCTAGTAGGGTGAAAAGATAGACCTTTCACGCGTGCTGATTTCGTCTCGAATTTTGCCAACATATTTTTATATTCACCTAATCTTTTTCATTACAACCCATTCAACAGATGCAGATCCACGTCAACGTCGGCGGGTGACGTTCAGCGTTATGTCGGTGTGTATTCCTAAAGCCTAATTCTTATATAGGTATGTTCGTTTTATCGGAACTTTTACCAAACCGTGTTACAAAAAAAAATATAGCGTATATATTACTATTATTACTTATTAAATATACATATATTGTTTTTATAAAAATTAAAATAGAAAATGCGACGAAACTTATGCAAATTTCGAAAAATCTCTAGGTATATACGATGTACATGAAGTTACTATAAGAATTATTATCGCATTAGAACGATTAAATCTATTATATCCTTCTTTTATATACTCTATGCATATGTACATATTTTAACATTGTTCTTTTGGGTTTGGTCGGTTTGGTGGGTGGCTGGGTGAGGGTAGGGGGGGGGGGGGGGGCAATGTTACTCCGAACGTGTTAACTGAAACAGGAGTAAAATATAAACTTTCCCCAAGTTGTTCATCTGCGAATTTTACATTAATAAAAAATAAATGTTTTTAGGTAGTCATTCAAAGATCGTGACTTCGCGACTATATACATATACATATGTGTTGTATATTATATCTAGTGACATTTTACTCTGTTCACGAAGCTGCAGTGTAAGTCTTATACTCTACAGAGTAACGTATAATCTCCAGGCAATCCATGCAAAATTTATGACGTGGCGTCGTGGCCGCACATCAGGTATACATGCCAGTCGCGTTAACACTAAATAGCATTGTTCGTTTTGCAATACCTGGATACGAGTCTCTCCTTTTTATTATATAGATAACATTGCCCTACTAAAAATTCCCATATGGGATCCCACAAGGGAACCATGTGGGATCCCATATGGGAATTTGTACCGGGATCCCAGGTGGGAAATGTCGTCCCATGAAATGCTAAAAAGACGGATGATTAATATAAACCACTAATAATATTATTGTGTAGGATACAGATTATGTATGCATGGCAACCTAACTTAATCTTTGATTTAGAGCGATTTGGAGCGACTCCGAGTCGCTCCCATGATACGAAGCGAACAATGCTTATATATATATATATAGACCGTGATATGCAAACCTAATATTCATGATCCAGCTATATAGTAGTCCCGTTTCCGACGAGTGATTAATACATACTTGAAACTTCGTGAGTGGCTTCATTGTGGCGAGTCTACCACACTTTTCCTCTGCGAAAATTTTCTTAGCTGCTGTTATATCGAGCTGTTATATGCGAGAAACATGGTCGTATTTACGAGGTTATGTTTTATGATAAATACATACTTCATTTTTGCACAGTTTGTTAATAATGATGTATAAAACCAACCGGTCATATTGTCCGACAAATTTCTTGCTGCGTTTTTTACTTATAAACAATAAGTTTTTGGAGTATACCAAAGAGTTCTTCTTGCTCCAATAGTGTCGACATAGTAATGGTTTTTATTGAAGATATTCTAATATTTAAATTACCCTGGTAAAAAAGTGAATAGAATCGTATAGAATCGGATTTCCATTCTATCCAGATTTTAATAAAGCGGATAGAAATGGATACATTTTATGCGTACAACCATTTTAGAAACCTTAGAAATAAAAAATAATAACAGCTTAAATTTGTTAGATATTTTGTTCATCAGTCACAAACAATAATAAATTAATAACGGACTTATTACCATAAAATAACATTTTCAGGCAGATATTTATATATACTTTCATTCAAATAATCCTTTAACTTATAAAATAAGTAAATCTTCAGGGAAAATAGACAGAGCTTTAAAACTATATCACATATAAGTTTAGAAGAAAAAACTTAAATATAGCAACAATGATATTAAAGAAAAATGGATATCTCCAATGCATATAAAAAAATGTATCAAAGAATTATGCATTACATTATAGATAAAAAAGAATGTAATTATGCTCAAAACTATAAGCATACTATATATGTAAAAGGTTTATCCGAAATCATCAACGTACATTCAAAAAAAAGGTACACAATATAAAAGTGTATTAAAGTTCAAATATAGCAGAAATAAAACCTTAAAAATATCCTACAATTGTTTTGATTCCAAAAAAAACATTTTTGTACGTGGGATTTCACGTCAAATTCCCACATGGGAATTTTCAGTAGGGATAACTATGAAAAGGCGCAAAATATCAGGATTTCTCGCTCAGTATTTTGTTTGCGAAATCAATCTAATGTCAATTATTACTTCGAACGCATGAAACTGAACATTTAAAAAAAAATCATGTTGACAGATATGTTTTATTCATGGGATAATTTGCAGAATGTTAATTCGAACATATGTAAAAAAGGTCGACATTTTTTTGAAAATGTTTGAAAAAGAATAACTAAATTTATAGTATTGTATAGAGAGGGTTAATCAAACACTCGATACCCACTTTTTACACTTATAATGTAGTATTATATTATTATTGTTTAGATTTCGTGTTATGCACAGTTATCTCTCGCAATGGATCGGTATTGAACCGTGGCAAATACCCGTACAATGCAGAAGTACCTCTATCACTTATTATCCGTTGCGGTGCTCCAAAACGGCCCACGAAATTTTCCATCACCTTTACGGTCGCGGCGGCACTTGTATTTTTGACAGGCTCAAAAACGACGAACTTTGTAAGGTTATCAATTATCCCCAGAACGTACTTGCTTCCTCTTCTGGAGGTCACGAAGGGTCCTACGTGATCGGTATGCACTACTTCGAACGGGCGACGGTCCGGTGGAATCGGATGCAGTTCGCCTGCTTTCGCTCCGGATTTACGCTTACCTAATATGCGCTCAAGGCATCGAGTGATGTGCCTTTTAACGTGCGAATGCATTTTCGGAAAATGAAAATACTTGCGCATTCGGTTTAGTCTTATCTAGGCCAAAATGACTTGTCAAGTCGTGATGACGTATATCTCCTTTCGCATGGCTTCTGGCACCACGTACAACGTCGTTTCGATCCCATCCACCTGTCTATCGCGTTTGTATAACACACCGTGTTTCAGAACAAAGTTTTGAACTCTGTTTGCATCGGTAACCGTACGTTCTGTTGTGGATTTTTCTAGAATTTCGATCAGAGCTTTTAATTTCTCATCGGTTCGTTGGTATATCAAAATTTCGTCTTCTCTCGTTGTCAAATGGTAGATGTGTGATCGTCCCGGATCGTCTAGTTCCGGATCGCCAACGGGCGCGCGCGACAACGCGTCCACATGGGACATTTTCTCGCTCTTTCGATGTTTTATCACTTAGTCGTACTCGGCCAACGTGGCCATCCAACGCACGCAAAAGGACGGAACTCGCATACGGTGATATCGTGTCCTCCACAATTTCGAAGCCTGAATGCTATGCAATAACTCGTCTTCATCACGTCGTACCGACGACATGACGTAAATGGCAGCATCTCTGGACGCCAAGCCGGCTGCCACTTGTTCCTTTATTTCTGGAAATGACAGGTTAAGAGTATGACACATCTTCACCTTGTCATGAAAATAATCGACTACTTCCTCGCCGGAAATCTGTATTCGGCGTTGCATCTCGTTCCAAACGTCGGTTCGATTCAGGGCTGGAGCGAATGTTCTCATGATAGCTGCTCGGAATTGTGCCCAATTCGCGATCTGATACGCCGTGATTGGAACCAAGATTTCGCAGCATGTGTCAAATGACCTACAGCCGTTTCGAGTAAAAACGCCTCCGGCCAACGATGCAAGTGGGTCATTGTTTCTACTTGTGTCATCCATTGTGTAGCTTCAGTCGAACCTCCTCGACCGCTATAAACGTTCCGATAGATTTTGACAGATCCGGCATTACGTGGAAATTTGGCGCGGCTGTGGCAGCAGCGTTTTGATGCATTATATCGGTCATCGCAGCCATCAACTGCAAAATCTGCTGGTTTGTTTCTTCTCTATCGCGTGTGCCGATATTTCCCGTCGGCACGTAGCGCGCGCCATCTCCCCACAGCGGCAGTCGTACTTTACCGTGCCTTTCATCCAAGTCCATATCCATGGTCATTTTGTCGGCAAGATTGGGATCGCGATAGGCGGCAGCGTTGCTTGCTAGTTGCGATGGAAAGTGTTGCGAGCGCTGCTGTTGCTCGCAAAGAAACCGTTCGAACTCGTCGACGTGTATATTTCCTGATATATATGTACACGTCGGATATATACATCGGCAAATACGTGGTCGAAACTCCGCGGAATCTGCCGATGCGCCGTCGCGGATGATTCCCCCGCCGTTTCCCTTGTCTGCTTCATTCCTATAAACCACAAGATGGCTACCGAACAAAGATTTTTCGGCAAATTTTAACAGCCATATGCCTCATCGAAATTTTAGCACGAATCGAATCGAGATAAGGCCATTATCGTGGTACACATCTACATTAATTTTCCTCGTGTCACTATAATTACGAATAAGTCGCGAGGAATTTTCTCGGAATCACTGAATAACGAGAATCGTCACACTCGTTTTTACGCACACACAAAGGCGATATTTTTCTTAATCCCACTTCTGATTTGTAGGAGAGGGTTAGCATTCAACACCCACTTTTTACACTTATAATGTAGTTTAAGTCTTGTCATGTAGTTAATGTAGTTAATGTAAGTTGTAGTTAATGTCTTGTCATCAAGACAAGACTCCCCCGTCCCCGCGTAACGTTACTCGCGCCTTCGCGGTTACCCCTCTTTTCTCCCTTCGCGTCCTGCGACTCAGCAGCGCTACCTATTACCCTGTCGGTGCACACCGATTCGTCGTCGAATATTACAGTATATTCCTTATATATATATATATATATATAACTATATCTTTGGTACAGTTTGGGGACTGTCCTGAAAAACGTTGCGAAGCAACGGGGAATCCCCTATACTATCTTCCTGCGCCCCCCCGGACCCCCCCGCTTAAAACTAGCCTAACCTAACTGTCACAACCTGCCTAAAACTCGGTTTTTTATTCCGCATCGTGGTGGGGACCGTCCCCAAAGTAGACACAGCGTCCTCAAAATGTACCAAACATAAAATATAGGTCCCCGAAATGTACCAAAGATATACTTATAGTTTTGGAAACTATAAATATTCAAATTTAATCAGTCTTTTATTAATTTACAATAATTGTAAAATTAACGATTGCTAAAACGTTATACGTCTCGCATACTATAACTTCGTCCCTAAGTAACTCAAAGATGGAAAACTAGGGGCTTCGCCCCTGCGGCCTTCGGACGCCAACCCCACCAAGGGGCTCTGTATTGGTTCGGCACTTCAGGCCCCAGTAAACGAAAACGTATTGAAAATTAAAAATACGAATTGAAATGAATTCATGTACGCGTTAAGTGAATTCATATTCAGTCGTTTTAATTCATTTTAATTCGTTTGAATTCGTATTTTTAACTTTCAATACGTTTCCGTTTAAAGGAGCCTCAATAATTGAATATACTTCGTTCGCGATTGGGCCTACGGCCGCAGCCGTTCAGTCCATCTTTCGTAAACTTTATAGCATGTTTATAGTTTAACCTATATACAATATGAGTTCGCTCATCAACCGCAACCACTCCGTGTTCTTTGTTATGAATCCTTTATACAAAGTATATGCTATATATATGAATGAAAACCCCCGAGCAAGGAGATTTAGTGCGAATTCAAAGTAAATTTTACGAAATAATAACTTTATTCCGCCCTATTTTGAAAACTTGCATTTTTGATACTGAATTTGAATTCAGCGACACCGAAAACTCCCGAGTAACCAGTTCTGATCAAATTCAAAGTAAATTTTACGAAATAACAACTTTTTCCCCCTCCCCCCAGCCCATTTCGAAATTTTGCATTTTTGACACTGAATTTGAATTCGGCGACCCCGAAAACCCCCGAGTAACCCGAACCGATCAAATTCAAAGTCAATTTTACGAAATAATAAATTTTACCCCTCCCCCACCCCCCATTTCGAAATTTTGCATTTTTGACACTGAATTTGAATTCAGCGACCCCGAAAACCACCGAGTAACCCGATCCGATCAAATTCAAGGTCAATTTTACGAAATAATAAATTTTACCCCCTCCCCCACCCCCCATTTCGAAATTTTGCATTTTTGACA